>JZKD02S0640105.1:0-12412 GCA_000966675.3 Picea glauca
GCGGTAGCTCAATAGGAGGATGCCCCCTCGAAGAGGCAAGTGAACAGGAGAGGATCCCTTCCATAATAGGATCCATTGTATGGTGTTTCCCTACCTCAAGGGTTTGGTACTAATATTGTGTGGTTTCCTCTATCTTGTTTTGTGGATCTATTGTGTATTCAGCATTTGTGGTGATTATATTTTCAGATCTGATATAGGTACTTAACAAGGTGGGTGGCCACCGATATCCCCCTGGATCATCATTGTTGCAGACTCAAGCTAGTTGCAATTTGGTTGCAAATATTTTTGTTGAACTGAACCGTCAACATGATTTGTTCGATTTTGTGAAGATTGTGTAGGGAAATAACTCATTCACATAGATTCTTTACTATCTAAATGTTCCTTTTCGATGTGAGATATGTCACCGGGTAGGCCATTTGCTAGTAGATTGTGATAAGGTTTTCTCAAAAAAATTTAAGGGTAATGCTATCCTAGGATCAAGGGTTCCATCTAGCTCAAAAACCTCTTCTCTTGTAGTTATATTTAATGTAGAATTTTCATCTCCTACTTAGGTTGAAATTTTTATTATTCCTATTTTGGTTCCTTCAAAGGTGGCACATGTTGAGACCCAACATGATTTTAAAGTGGGTGAGAATGGAATCCCCTTAGATTATAAGGACTCTCTAAATGTCATGGAACACTTTGCGGATTTTATGATCAAATATGAATTATAGATCATTCACCCTGAATGGAATCAGATTGATTCTCTTTGGTCTAAAAGTTGGTCTTCTCTTCAAGGATCGATTAAGTCTCTTCTAAAGACTACAGTCCCACCAATGTCTTCTTTGTCAATTTCTCTTAATCATATCACAATGGATATAAATGAGGGGTATGGTGCTTGTGTAGTGTCGGGTTTGGTTTTGCGGGTTTGTCCCATCATTTAGTGAGATTTCTTGCAGATTCTCTATGGGTCTTTCTATGGATTCATATGGTTCCCCTCACCTTTCTAATGAGTCGGCTCATGCTACTTATTCATGTTTTCTCTTGGTCTCCTTAGGGTGAGATCCTTACTTTTTTTTTTCTCGGGGCCTTGTAAAAGTCTCAACCATGTTTGGGGGTTTAAGAGTTGATGGAGCTAAGGAGGTTATTCCATCTAAATTCAAGAGGAATTTGGAATTAAGAAATGCTCAAGAGAATGATTCTTGAAAATTATCTCCGGGGCACAAACATCTTATTTCTGGGGTTCTTAGAGAAGGGATAACCCCAAATGCATGGAGAAAAAGAATATTAATACTATGACTATGAGGGTCCTCTGGGGGAGGTCCAAAAATAACTCTCAAAATATTTTTTCCAGTCTCACTCGACTTGATGTTTTATTTATATAGGAATCTATGGGTTAGTGTGAGCCAATTATAGTGGACTTGAACAAGCTCTTCCCAAGATGGGTCTTTTTGGGTCTGGATTCTATAGGCTTCTCAAGTGGTATCATCACATGTATTTATCTAAACTGACAACTTACCAACTTTTTTTCTATACCCTCGGGTTTATGCATAGAGATATGGAGTAAGGAATTTGATTGTGAATTCATTATACTTAATAATTATGGATGATATGGAGACTGGGAAGCCTTATGTAATCACTTGTTTGGGTGAAAATTTATCTGCTAAGATAACCTAATCATTGGAGGAAATTTAAATTTCATATTAAATCACAATGAGATCTGGAGGGATGCTACCTACAAGGCTCAATTGGCACATTTCTTCATACAAATATTAGAAGGAGTTGGTTTGATTGATGTTGAGCCAGTTCATCCTCGACTAACATGTAGCAATAACCATAATGGTGCATAGGGTATTATTAAAAGTATGCACAATTCTTTATAATAATAATAATAATAATCTATTTTTAAGGTCACGATCAAGCCAGACACTAAATTGGTGTATTTCAGTATGATTGTTTAGAGAAGTTGGGTATATACCATTCTTGGGTGGGTAAGAGTCATTGCTTGGATCACTTTTGTATTTTCTTTGAATTGGAACTCGCTAGAAAGTAACTATATCTCCTTTCAAATATAATTTGACATAGTTTGGTGTGGAATACTTTAGGAACATTGTATATGATCATTGGAAACATTACCAAGTGAATTATAATGACTCGGTCAACCAACAATTTTCATTTTCTAAAATAAAAGGTGGTGATTTAGGTAGCATCCCGATGGAAACAAGTTGGCATTGATATTTGGTTGATAGAGAAAGATATAGAATAGTTATTCAGACTACATTAGGATGGTTCAAGGCATTTTCTATATGTGGATGTTGGTTGGGATTTGGAAATAAAAATGAAAAAATATTTGTTAGAAAAAAAACGTACGTGGCGGTTGAAGAGAAGAGCTATTTGGTTCGAGGTGGGGGATATTTTTATTTTATGGAAACTAGATAAATTTTATTTATAAAAGTTATGAGAGAAATCATAGAGAGAGTGTATAGATATAAAAAAATTCAGCCATCCCAAAAACAATTGAAACATGCTAAAAACTAACTATAATTTCAAGAAGATTGTATACTAACTTAGCCAGGGACTGTAATACAATAGATTTCCCATAGTATATCCTATAATACATGGATAGAATAAAAATAAAAGTGAATTGCATCAAAACACTACTGATAAGGTGGATATCAGTGTAGTGAGGCAACATATTTAGGGTTTGGGGGTGAATTAAGCTCTCGAATATGTTGGAGGGGAGTAGAGGATGAGGCACCCTATGAATTGGTAATCATTTCTTGAGTAGGTATAGTGGATTTGGGATGGAAATGAAGGTCCTCCATATGAGACCTTAATGTTGCACACTTTTCCTGCAATTCTTGTAATACATGTCTATGTTCCACAATTATCTCTAAAACTATGAGAAATTGGGTTGAAAGACCACTTACTTGAATCTGGTGTGCCTACACTTAGTTGAGGAGGTCAGGTGATTCATCCTCTGATGGTTCCTTTCTTCTCCACAAACTGTCATCACCATCCTTAGCCATAAATATGAGTGCACTGGAGACTAGAGGATGAAAAAGATTGAATGTCTTAGCAGGCAAGAACAAGTATGGGGGCACAACCACAAATTGATCTAAATGCTTTTGATATGATCTCAATTTCAAACCCATTAAATTGCAACTCAAGTGAATCTGAAACTGTATCCAGGGAGGATGAATTGAGTCTCCCCTCATATCCATGAGGTGAGAGATACAATCACACGAAGAAATATGCCCTCACTAAGTTGGATTAAGCTATGTGTCTTACATTGGTGATATCAATGGAGGCAAAGGTGATACCAACTATTGAAGCCACAGTACATGAACCATTGTGTTAATGGAATTGTGATCCAAGTGAAGTGACTACAACCTTTTTGTGGGGTGATTAACATACACGAGCATGAGGAGGAGGTACAAAAAGTTAATACCAAGGTAGAGGTAGGGGAAGGAGGCTGCAGATCTAAAACCTTCCTCATGTGATCAATGAAGCACATAATGTGTCCAAAAAACCTTGCCACGTGTCCCTACCTTGAACTTAGGACATGGCATGAGTGCCTTTGTGAATTGAACCTTGCATGGGACGTAAAATTTTCCATTGAGTCTTCCCATGGGATATGAATTAATGAGGACTTCCCATTTATCTTAAGTGTCCCTAATGTTTCCATGATGGTTATATTGGATTGTTGATATCCTATTGAATTATTTAGTTGAAGAATGTGGCGTACTAGGATTTGGATGGTTTCTATTTCTTTTTTAATTAGTCTAAATATTGAACTTAGATGTTTATCAAAAGGCATAGACTTCCACCTCACATGATTGATGAAAACTTTTGAATCTCATAGAAGATTAATAGAATATATTGCTTTTATCCTTACCAATTATAAACCTTGGAGAAGTGCATATGCCTCAGCCTAGTTATTGGTGGCATGTATAGCTTTCCATGAATACAAAATATTTATATTTCCTCATGGGATAAGGATTACCTCACTCATACCTTCTACCTCGGGCTCGAGACGAGGGATATTAACACCAAGTTCTTCCATAAATTTTCTAATCGTTAGAGGAATAGAAATACTATATCAGGGTAGGAGGATCGAAATGGGAATAAGGTCCAAGGTTTTGACGGGTTGTAATCTCTTGGTATTGAACACTCTAGGATGGGTCATGTGTTAAAAATTATATCTTATTTTCCTCATCATATTGAAGAAGAAGATAATATATATTTATTTCAGGAAGTCATAAAGTACGAGATAGCGATAGTGATATCATCTTTAAAAATATATACAAGTCCCAATCTTGATGGTTGGATGGAAATTATTTTTGATGATTTTTTTGAGGTCATGGGTGATGAAATTTTGAGGGTAGTGGAAGAGCCCATACTTTTAGGAAAGATTATAGGAAATCTTAGTTCCACTTTATACCCATAATATCCAAAACTGAATGCCCCACAAATTTTGAGGATTTTTTCCCATTGCATTATGCAATTGTGTATATAAAATAAAAGAAAACGTTATCTCTATGTCTCAATACTGCCTTATCAAACATAATTTCTTCAGAGAAATTTTGTTTTTTAAAAGCTAGGTTCACCCATTAAGAATTTGGTTCAGTGTAGGGAGGGTTATATACTATAAGAGATACCCCATGTCAGTTTTCAAAATTGACTTATCAAAGGCCTACAATCATATATCATGGGTATATATGATGCTTCATATAGGTTTTTCACTTCTAATGGTAAAATGGATCATTTCATGTATAAAATTCGGTTCTTTTTATTTTCTCATTCATGGTACAAGGTTGCAGTTTTTAAAATCTTCTTGGGGCCTTTGACAAGGGTGTCCACATTATAGTTACTTGTTCCTAATTATGGTTGATGGGATTAGCAATATTATTTCTAAAGCTAAGCATGTGCATATTTTTCAAGGACTCAAAGTGGGTAGGTTCAATCATCTCATGCATTTTTTTGTTTGTGGATGATGTCTTAATTTTTTTTCTATGTGAAGAATCGAATGGTTGGGTCCTAAGTGGTAGTATAGCACTCTTTTTTGAGGCAACAGGGATGGAGATAAATTATTAAAAGTTTTCATTTTTCTTCTTGGAGGTAAAGGAGGCATTAAAAATATTTTTCACAAATCTTGTGGCATTCCCTATGTATTATCTTCAATATGGAATCCAATATTTAGGGTCCATATTAAAGGAAAAGAACTATGGTATTGAGGATTGGAAATGGATTCTTTCCCTCATTGACAAGGGCATTAATTTTTGTTGTCACAAGTGGATTTCAAGGGGGAGAAGACTTATGTTCATAAAATTTGCGATTATGGAAATTTCAGTCTATTGACATATCTTGGGGATAATTATGTTCTTCCATGCATACTTAAGTTATGTTACAATTATTTATGGAAATGAAGCATTGAATGTTTAAGATCGCATCTGATGAATTGGAAAGTATTGTATAGGACAAAGCATTAGGTGGGTGGGGTTTAAAAGTATTTCCTTCCTTTGGTCGAGCTCTCCTAGAAAAATATTTATGGGTCTTCTTGACGTAAGATAGTCTATGGAACTGGATATTGGTAGACAAGTATATATCCCCAATCTCCATCTTGGATTGGATTCAATGTTGAAATAAGACAATGAATAACAACTGTAATCAATGGCAGATTATTCCACTTTATTTTCCAATTGTTGGTAAATATCTTTCTTGGAATATTGTTTAGGGAACAATTTTTTAGGACGGTGTGGATGCTATTGTGGCTTGTAGTGAGGACATATTTATTCCAACTGATTTTGTGAATTATTTCTAAGAATATGGCAGGTGTACTCTTAATTTTTTCAAAGACTCRACTCAAACTTCAATTTGGGCTCAAGGTTGTTTATAAGTGACAAACCTAGGGCTTGAGGCTCAATGAGATTCTTCCTAGGAATATTTTCTCAGAGATTTAAGGAGATCACATATCCTGTTGGAGGATGATGAAGGTGAGTTAGTTTAGGCATACAATTCATAGGGTGATAATTATATATTCAATCTTGGGTATAAGTCCATAATGCAAGCGAATGAGATGAATAATTTGTGGTGGTATAAAAAACTATGGAAAGATAAAGGGCCACCAAAAATTATATGTTTCTTCTAGCTTGTTCTCAAAGGTCATGTTCTGATGTGGGATCAACTTCATCAGAGAGATAAACAAGACTCAGAGATGTGTTCTTTATGAAAGAATGAAGAGGAATCAAATCTATATCTTTTCATAAACTAACGTTTCATCTGTCAGGCATGGTTTGATATCGAAAGTTGTCTAGGAATGAATCATCTTTGGGAAGGTATTTTTTTGGAAGAATGCTTCAATTTTTTTCCTCTAATCAAAACCGATAATCAATCCACCCTTCGGAAATTTTTAAAGTCCATTTCATCCCTTTTTCATGATATTAGTTTCAGGCATGTTTGTCAATATGGGAATAGTATAGTCAACACTCTCTCAATGATATCCATTCTGAGGATGAATTTTCTTTTGATTTTGGAATAATTCTTTTATGGGAATAATATAGTCGACACTCTCTCAATGATATCCATTATGAGGATGGATTTTCTTTTGATTTTGGAATAATTCTTTTATGGTGTTTTATCGTACCATAACAAAGAGATGTTCCATTATTTGTAAATTTTGTGGGAAATTTTATCTAGTTGGGTTCTCTCAAGAGATTTATTTATTTTTGAGACAAACTTCGATTAGATGATAAATGTTTTATGATGCATTTTTTATATTGTCATAAACTTTTAAGGGAATCTACTTTTTCTATCATATTGTAGATGCTTTTTTTTTAGTGTTAAGGATTGTAACTCTTTCTCTCTGGAATAGAAGTTACATTTTTTTCGAGGAAAAGAAAAAAAAAGTCTAACTTAAATAATTAATAATAGAATTTTTATCTTCCAAGTTACTATAAAGATTTAAATCTAGTTAATATTATATATTTACTCTTCATAACATTTAGTTAAAAATGATTACCCATTGGAATGTGTTCCCATGTTAATGAAAATTAAATAATAAGTATTAAATTTTTAATTTCAAAATTAAATTTATTATAATATTTAAAAAAACATTAATATTTTAACATTTAATAAAATTATTAAAATAACTATCTAAAAAGAGAGACAAAACAAAACAATTGAGCAATTTCATTTATAATAATATTTTAAAATTAATTATACAATTCTTCTTATAATTTAATATTGAAACATATTATTTAATTATCTTTTAATTTAAGTGGGTTTTTTTTTTCAATCATGAAGATTAAAATTAAAAAAAGTTTATTAAAAAACTAACATTTCTTTAATGCACAAAACCATCGCATTTATATGAATTCTCGATATTAAAACATAATAAAACTTCACCACAATCGTCCCCTCAAAACCTTCCCCAATGGTGATGGTAGCATGTTCATTTTGGCATCTCACTAACCTCTAACATATGAAACAAACTAAACATAGCCAAAGAAAAAAGTCAAAAGCCTTAGGTGAAAAACCTTAGGTGATTAGATCCAGCTTGAAGATGAGAACATGCTTCCTTAGTTTTACACGCACTTAGCAAAATTATTTAAAATGTTTGATCCAATGTCTTCTATTTTGTAAAGGTGTAAACACTTTCAATTTTCATATGAATACAAAATTTTATGAAAGAATAATTTATTGTAACATTGAACTTTAAACCTCCTTTTAAAAAAAATCACATCTTATTAAATATATAATCTTATTAAATATACAGTTAAGTACTTGAATTCCATCTACCACTTACAACATATGCGGAACATCTTCTATGTATCGTTGAGCAAGTTACAGATGATACGATCTATTTTTTTAAATTATAAAAAGAAACATTAATCAGTACCATAGGAATACATTTTTGAAACACTCCATTTTGAATACATTTTTGAAACATTGCATTATGTTTTATTTTTCTTAATTTAAAAAATGTTTAATTATTAAAAAGAAATCTTAATGAGTGGAATACATTTTTGAAACTATCCATTGTATTGATAAAAAAAGTTCATTTTGAAACGATTGTTTCTTAATAAGCAGTAAATTTTGTAAAACCATGAAAAAAGATTTAATGAATTTATGTAAAAGATACGTTTTTAATGCAATGGAGTTATCTGATATAATGTTGTTATCCCCTTTTATGTTAATGGTTAGATAGTTGTACTACTAGTACATTGTAACTTTCTTATTTAAATATCATTTAATTATGATTTTATAAATTACTTATATTAACATAACTTTATTATATTATGTAAGTTTTATATTTTAATATATTCTCTTAAAGTTATGGTACAATTAAAAGAAATAACTAAACCAGTTATGAGATGTTTAACTTTGACAAATAATGTTTGGACTAAGTAGGGTTCCATCAAGTTGCTTTGTCACCTTTGTAAAGGTGTATATTTTGAGCCAAATTCTTTAGTTCTCCAATTCCACCTCCTCCTCAAACATATGAGTCATAGATCTCCCAAATTATATCATTAAACGACAATCCACATGCATATCTCATAAGTTCATTATTAAAAAATAATTCATGAGATCCACAATCTCCCAAACTATTTGGCAAAAAATTCATATTGAGCATCACCTATTTATATGGTTTTTCTATTCTTTATTTTTATTAGGCATGAGGGTAAAAGCTTTACTACTACATAAAAAAAATATTAATACAATATTGATGATTGCCTAGTTTTTAGAACAATATTATGGGTACATAATTCCTAATTTATTGAAAATATTATTAAAAATCTTAAGCTTGACTTTGATAAAAAAAAAAACCTATCACAATAAGATCATTATTTATATTGATGATTTTAGAATGGATAACAAAAATAAAACTTATATATCTATCCTCTCTTCTTCTATATATATATTTTTAAGTAAAAAAAATGGAGGATCTGTTATATTAAAAGTGTAAGCTTATAAAGATTTTTGGAGTGTGTGATAGCTAGCTTCCCATGTCACTTGTTTTCACGTAAACAAAAAAAAAGGAGACCAGGCTGCCATCTATCCTACCCGAAGAAAACCAAAACGTATGACCACCATTAGTTTAAAATTGCTCCAAAACATACTAATAGTCTATGTAAGCTAAAGCTCTAGCCCTCTTCTTCTATATATTACTTTTCATTTGTTTTTTAATATCTTCCTTCTTTCAACATATATTAGCTGAGCGATGGGAATCAGAGGGGATCAGAGTCCCAGCCCTTCTATGTCTCTTTATGAGCGAGGGAGTCTCGGCCCAAGCTTCTCGGGCTGGTCCTACCTTGCTTATCCGGTTCACGCTCTTACTTCAGGCCAGTACTTTACTTGCTTAATACCTTGGTGGAGTCACCTTATATCGGTACAAGCTAAAAGTCCAGATGAGAAATCATGGCATCTTTACCCAAGAAGATCGAGATTCTTTTCGCTTCGTATCGCATCAGAAAGGAACAAGGGGGATCTCAATCTACTTATTCTTTTCCCTGTTCGATCATCTTTGGAAGATCAGGAACAACCACTTCTTTCAACATATATTATTTTTTGAACATTTATTATTTATGCACCATCTTCTCTTTTGTATGCAATATAAAAAAGATCTACAATAAAACACAGAAAGTCACGTACATTTCTACTGAAAATTTTATTTATTAGAAATAAACATACCTCTGAATTTGATTCTTGTCTAGGTATGCAAGTTGCCTCTTCCTATGTAAAGTTGTGTTTTCTACATGCCTTTTATTCTCCTAATGGGGTTTGGTAAAAGATTTATGTAGAAATTTCAAAGGATAAAAAACATATATTGAATTCATGGTCCTATGACTATCCTATTCAAAAACTAAACATGAGTTTCGTCATTTCCTCGAAAAATTAAAAATCTTCAAAAAACGTTTTGTAATTTTGATAGGATATATTCTTCCATAAACTCGTTCTCTTTATTAGGAGTCCCTCTTGCAAAGAAAAATAACCGTAAATTCTCTCATTATTAGGAGTCCCTCTTGCAAAGAAAAATAATCACAAACTCTTTCTCTTTATTAGGAGTCCCTCTTGCAAAGAGGGATAATCTTTTGAGTATTGATTTTCCTGTGTATTGAACTCATTATAAATGTGAGGAAAGTAAATTGTTATGGAATTTCTTTTTACCTCGAAAAATCTAATCATGATCGGTTTAGAACTGGATTTGTTATTGTATGATGTTCATTACCCCAATTAATCACTAGTTTTTAATGTACTCATACTTGCAATTTTCCAATAGCTATGTATACATTTAATTTAAATAAAAGTGACATGACATATAATTTGACGCAGACCCCCAACCCTCAGGTTGGAGTCCGCAGAGGATCTTTCAATTTCGGCCCCTTAGAGTTTGATTGGCTCTTCAATTTCCTCTTTGGGAAATTTATTCACACACCCAACTGAGTGTATGTCACAGGTCCTTCTGAGTTATGCTCACGTGATCTTTGCACTGGCATGAACTCCATGATCAACACCCAACTGACATTGAGACTTTCCCCTTTTCCTTTCAGGATACAGGATTTCACAGGTTCGCGAATCCTATTGTCGAGCGCCTTACCTCTTCGACCTCCGAAATCTGAAATACGAAACACTAGACCCTTCTCGCCACTGACTTCAGCTTTCCACTCTTCACGATTTTGGGAGTTACGATGATGTGCAACTCTGTCTCTTGACTTCCGGAGTCCTGAAATCCGAAGTACCAAAATTCCGAAAGTCCACTCTAAGTCCTGCCACGCTTTGCGACTTCGGAATTTCCACTTCACTATTTCCCGCTACTTGTCATCAGTATTCCTGGTATGCCGAACCCCGAAATACCGAAATGCTACTATCTCACTTCCAAGCAGATCAACGGCTGTGATCCTCCCCTAATCTGATGGCTTGCATGGTTTCGCGTACCGGGAGCTCGTGATGCTCGATCTCGAACTCTCTACCTCCTCTACCTTCCGGACCCTGAATTACCGAAATGCCAAAATGGTTTCCTTTCCCTGGGGATTTCACGAACAGTGAGTTCGAAACTCTCGATTCCAAATCACTGTCTACTCGAGATTCTGAATCCTGAAATGCCAAAATGCCGAAATGCTCCTCCAAAGGTATTTTGCGTTTCGCGATTTCGGAGCTTCTTATGTGGAGCACTCTACTCCTTGTCAACAGGAATGTTGAAATGTCGATTCCCGAAATTCTTACAAATATCCTGCTGCGACTTGTGATTTCGGGCTTTCCTCTCCCTTGTGTCCTGATCACTCGTCCTTAGGACCTCTGAAACCCTGAATTCTGAAATTCCAAAATTCTGACCTCGTCACTCTTCGCCTTTATACACAAAAACTCTTTTCGCGTTTCTGGGATTTGATCAACCAAAGGTTTCATCCACACTTCGGACTTATGACCCCCAAAATGCCGAAATGATTTCGACGATCCAATGATCAAAATCAACGGTCCACGTTAATCCTGCCTTTCAAAGGTGGGTCTGTCCAACATTTAACTTCCCTGCAACTTTGTTGGATCCTACGTCCTTGCTATTTTAGGAGTTCTCCTCGAAGAATTCCGACCGTTCAATTTCCTCCTCAAGAACCTGTGGTTCAAAATCAACTCTGCGATCCTTCTCTGGGGCATAACTTCTGCACAATGACTTGAGCTTCCTCCTCTCTCTTGAATGATTCAAGGCCCTAACCCTTCTGAGATTTCTTCATAAACTCAGGTCTTCAAGGAGACTCCTGCACGCACTCCTTGCAACAATCCTTCAAATACTTTAGCGTACTTGAACTCCTGACTCTGTGCACTTTCTCTGCAACAACAGTCCTTCAATCTCTCAACCTTATTTGATAAGTTCTAAGGTCTCGACTGTTGGTTGTGGAGCCTGATTATCTTCCTGATTTAGAGGTCTTTTACTTTCAGCTATGTTTATACCCCATGAAGTATTTACACCCCAGAACTATGTACACTCTTCCACGCGGGGGAATGCAGAGGGGGGGTACCCGCTCTGCAGGGTCTGGGGGCAAGTGGGCGAAGCCCCAGAAGCAAAAATTGCCTTGTAAAAGTATATTGTAATTTCATTGTAAATCTGGACCATTCATTATAAGGTCGCAGATCTAACGATAGAGATTATGTTAGGGTTTTTTCCCTAGAAGGCAACCCTCTTTTAAGAGGGAAATGTATTGCGGCTATGTAGGTTGGCAAGTATTGCATTCTGAGAGAGGAGACTGTGAGAGAAAGAAGAGAAAGTTACAACGGGTTTTGCTGTAGGTTGTATCCCTTCATTTTGTTGGATAATATTAAAGAAAGGACCTGGAAATTTCTCTGGTGGACGTAGCCCACACTGGGTGAACCATGTAAATCTGTGTCTCTCTTGTATTGTGTATCTTCTGTGTTTTATTTCCGCATTTGTTTTATTTTA
>JZKD02S0640105.1:12422-26302 GCA_000966675.3 Picea glauca
TTTAATTTATTTTTTATTTAAAAAAGTTAAAATAGCAACAATAACTATAAGCAAAAGTAGGTGAAAGAAAAACTAAATTGCATGTGTTATAATAGCTAGAAATAAACTGTAATAGCGATTAACATGATAGCATATAAATTGTATCCGTGTAAAAAAATATAACTTTTATTCTTTCTAATTTCAGAAATAAAATTAAAAACAAATACCATTTAAAATGCTAAGAAATGGGTTATTTGTTTAAGGAACTAAAATACATAGCAGAGGCTGGTTAAACTAATTATATATGCAGGTTAGTTGAGGAATGAATTAATATAGATGGCGTTAAAAAAATGTTCATGAGTAATTTTTAAACTGTTAAAAAACTTAAATTCAATAACTATTAAAAAACCTAAATTAATTAAGAAGCAACGACAGGTGGTTACACTACCACAGACACAGATTAAACTAATTAGAAAGAAATAAAGTGTCTGTTAACCCAAAATACAGTGAGGCTAACTACTATCCAAATGGATAAACACGGATAAACATAGGGAAGCAGAAGTAAAATGTATCGTTTAGAGAGAAGTACAATTCTATAGAAAAGGTTTGATGTTCGAACGATGTAGGCAGTTGCAGATTTCGCTGAACCTGAAGAAATGCGTGTTCGCTGCCTCGTATGGACCTCTATTGGGACATGTGATTTGCAAGGAAGGGATGTTGGTGAACCAGACGAAAGAGATCTCAATCATTCTACAACTAGATGATCCCAAGACACAGATAGAGGTTAAGGTGTTTCTGGGGCCGGGTACTACCAGAGGTTCATCAAGAACAATGTACATCGCTTCTAAGGAACTCTTGCAAATGTCAAAACAGCACTAGAAAATGCTAGAATTCAACTTCTTTTAACATAAGCTAATGCACAACACTCATTAAAACACCAGTCAAATATTTCAAATTAATACAGAACTCTTTACGATGCACATAACTGATTGGTGGAACACTTGCGAATGCTGGAACATCAAAAGGGCGGAGCATAAGGGAAGGAAAGAACTACACTTATGGGAACAGGTTTGCTTGCTGGGAAAGAAGCTGTGACATGAAGGTAGAAGCTTAAAAACTTATTGAAGAGGAAATGACAAAAATGCATGCATAGTTTGACTTATAAAATAGGGGGAGGGCCTTAGATCGCAGCTTGTTGTTGTAAAATACTATGGGTTGATTCCAAACAGTCCAAACGTTTCAAACAAATAAGGAACAGTCCAAACAAATAAGGAACTTACATTTAAAACTTAAAACAGTCCAAATAGTCCAAACATTTAAAACAATTATTTACATTTACAACAAATATTTTAAACATACAATGATGGTTTAGAGACTTACTTGTTGCAAATGCAACAATGACGGCGGCGCTCACGACCCATGTGCTCATGACCTCCCAGAGGCCTCATCAAACACAACCGCTCATGACACAACCTCCCTACACTCACGACACAACCACTCACGACATCAAATGACAACACAGAGCATCTTACCACAACAAAATTTCGTAAAACATTCCAACATCGATGTGTGTTTAATATATAACCAATCTTTCGACTGAAAGATAGTTCGACCGAATAAATGTTCGGCCGAAAGATAGTTTGGTCCAACTATTTTTCGGCCGAAATATAGTTCGACTGAACAATTGTTCGGCCGAAAACAGATTGCCGGAAAAAAAATATCCGCCCGACCAAATATGTACATGCAAATCGAGGGGGCGGTTATTGCACCGTTCGATTTGACATTTATGTTTTCGGCCAAAAAATAATTTGGCCGAAAAAAATATCTTTCAGCCGAAAAAATGTTTTTCGGAATTTTGGAGACCTGATTGTCACGAAAGTGTAACCCACCTTCGTGATTTCACCCTAATCCTTTGTGGCTCTTTACATTATACTTGAAACCCTGAAAAAAATTCCATTGATAAATGTCAAATTGATGGTGGAATATTCAACAAAAGAGAATAAATAAGTGTTATATAATCAAGGTTGGGTCATCCCAAAATCAGTTGAGGGTTTTCTCTTCCATGGACATTGCTTATTTAAAACAGACACTCTTAAAGGATGAATATCAGGTTGTCTTTGGAAACTTAATGACATTAATAGATGATATAATAGGTCATTTCTAATTTCTTTATTAGATGAACATGGTTAAAATTAGATCTCTTCCGACTCTAAGTTTATATTTCTCTTACAGTTCTAGCTACTCTTTATGTAATTTCATCTTACCCACCCACTTCCTTTATAGCTCGAAGATCTCTAAGTATGATAGAATATCATGTTCCTATTGATTAAGTGAGGTTTAGGTGAGAAGGATGATCTAGTTATTGTGGGTTATGTTGGATTGTTGCATGTTGGTAATTGTGTCTGTTAATGTCAAATGCAATTATGATTTTGTGTTTAGATATCTACCTGATGTTAAGCCCTTGTAACTATCTTCTTGTGATTCTTATCCTTCCTTAAGTAATTTTCTCTCACTCTTGTATTATTTTATCAAAGAATATTTTAGGTTTAGTAAATTATACCTTGCATCCCAAAGAATCAAGGGTTGGTCTTGGTCGATCAATCTAGTCTTGAATTACCTTTGATTGATTAGGTATTTAGCTTACTCTTGCACCTTGATATAATTTTGATGTGTTATTAATTAAGTAATTAGATTACTTGCACGCCTTAAAATGAGGTTGATGTACGGCTTTTTTAGTAACTAGGTTGCTCTTGCCCCATTAATTATTTGAATCTATGATTTTTTTAGAATTAGGTTTACTCTGGCGCCATTAAATAAATTGATGTATGATTGTTTAAAAGTTTTATTTCTCTTGTGCAACGTGATAATGGATAATGTTAGTCTATGAGGGATAATTTAGACTAGAGTTATGAGTTGTGATAGGATTAGTGGTATTTAGACACCTCCTTTATCCTGAGAACAATCACCATCCCTGAGACCTTAAATGGTCAAAATCAATTAGACAAATCCTTGGATTGAGCGTTCCTTATGTGTCATGGAGGTCCTAACCATGCAGGATAGGTTGGGAGGGTAGTTATTTAGATTTCAACGATATGGTTGATCATTATCTATAATTTCTTCAATTGATGGTGATGTGTAGAACTACGTCGCTATTTATGTTTATGTGTTGATCGGGTGTTGCTATCATTTATGTTATTTGTTTTCTTGTGTCATTATTGATTATGATGATGTGTCTCTTATCATTATTTTAATTATGATGTCGTGTTGATTACGCGTTTCTATGAATTATGTGTTTACGTTAATTTCCTAATGCTTTAAAAAAATTTACCTATTGTACTTTGCTATTCGTAGTCGTAACAGAGGGGTCGTTACATATTTTTGGAACCCATATAGTGGATCATGTTGAGAATATGTTGATGATGTAAATTTTTTAAGGAATCAAGTTCAAATACTAACATTGACCAAAATTAGGTAAATTCAAAACTAACTTCTCACGTTTATCAAAATGAGTTAAATCAATAATTGACTTTTGACATGGATCAAAACAACGTAAATGAAAAAACATGTTGATTGGGGTAACGAATCCTTTCTCAACAGATAAATTAGAATACATGGATACAAGAATTTCCTTTTTCATTCTTGGATAAACCATGGGTGGATAAAATTTGAGGAGGCCACTCTTCAAAATGTCAATAATATTAAAAGAACCAAAACAACTAAATTTAAAGAGAAAGTGTGATGAAACAAAGAGATGGAGAATAACAGAAAGTCAATGGGATGATTAAACTCAATATATAAGATCAAGGTTATATTTTTACTATATTTAGATTAAATAAGAATATTAGCATTGATAAAACAAGATTGAATTCTCACCAACTTGATAGTGAAACTAGATGTAAATTCAAAAGACCTTTAAAAATATCATAGAAAGAAAGAATATATAATCTTTGTAACACTATGAGAATGAAGGATAAAAAATACTTTCTTTTAAAATACCATGTCTATGCACACATTAGGTCTCAATTTCATACCTTCATAATCTATTAACTCAAGAAAAATCAAAGAGAGTAATGAAAGTTTCTCTAATTTTTTAGATCATAGAAAAAAAAGTTAAAGAAAATAAAATAATTCCTTATCACTTTTATTAAGTTATGATAAAAAAAGTTGTCCTAAATGTATATTAATGATCACCAATATAATAATTCAACTATGTCTCCTTAGAATATTATATTTTGCAATCCTGGAAGGATCACTTAAACTTTGAAATTTTAACTCAGTTTTTAATTAGACTATATGAATTATATATTGGAAAATATGAGAATCAAAAGGTATATAATTTGTAGATGTCTAGCTTGGAATAAGGGTAATTCAAAGAGAGTTGGTGGTTTCCAAATAATTATTTATTTGGTTTATGATTTTGTTAGTTTTGAATATTCTTCATATTAAAATTACTTGACTATATATCGATTGAGAAAGAAATTTTTAGTTTTCTTGTTTCATCACATATTTTGTGATCCTATATAAATTTAAGAAACAGAAAATGTTTCCAAATTATTTAGTACATCACTCCAAACTTGTTCTCTTCATGTTTTCCAATTATATAATTATACACGAAAACTATGATAGTCTAATATTAATTATATTTGTCATGATTTTATACATGTAAAATGGGCCAAACTCTACCTACTAAGATAGAACCATGATTACTCCAACAATGTCGATGTGATAGATCTTAATGAAAACCAACCCCAATTCATCTTATACTCAAATTTATCAAGAAAAGTGAAGGATTAAATATCTTGATATGTAAACACATTTTAGAGTAAAACGTTTTGGGATAAAATAAAGAAATAAGGCAGTTTTAGGATATTTAGATTAATTTTGTCCATGCAAAATTCCATAGGGAAACCCTCTAGGAACTTCCTTAGATTTCATCAGTGGCCCAAGGGTAAATGTATATGATGAACAACATGTATGTGTAACCTTGAGGGACCTAAGTTTTTACATTAATTTATTTGTGTAAACATGTTGACTTTCTTTTTTATCATTGTTTTTATACTATTTATTTTTATTAATTGAATTATGTCACATTGATTTTATAATTATCTTTTAAGTCACATTTTCTCCTCAATTAATTTACTTTGTAAATTTGTATGAATGTAAATGGAAGGATTTCATAGAAATATACTTTTGATGGTGCATGTCAAAGAACTCTAGGTAAGTGTTTTGGATGTTAAACAAATCACATTATTTTTCTAAAAGCATCAAAAATAACCAATAACAAAGTTAAGTTATGATGTAGGAGCATCGCGAGCAGCAAGCGAGCATAGAGGCGGAAGACAGCTGGGAGGAGCGCAACACATTTTTGCACATGTTGAAAATGTTTTGAAATATTTTGAAAGACTAAGGAAGGAATATTAATGAAATAGTTAAGGAAGGTGTACGTGCATTTATGAATAAGTGATTGTAAATAGATCTTGAGAAATCTTCTCTCATCTGTTGATGTAAAAGGCATTTATGCCCAGTTAATGAAAGTAGGTAGATTTAAAATTCCAGATTAGACAGTTTTAGGAACATGAGGGAAAATGACTATAGACACCCTCATCTTTGTATCATTGTATCAATCAGAATTAGATCATTAAGCACTTTAGCATAGAGAAGAAGAGAGTTATAGAAGAAGAATTGTAGAGGATAACCCATGTACAAAAGCTTGAATTAATATATGAAGCTTTGATTCAGACTCATGGTGTTATGATGTTTTCTGTGTATACATGTTGAATGGTCTGCTTATAGTTTCTTACTCTCTCTGTCATGCATTTGTTATTATGTTGTGTGTGAATGTATGTTTTCACGTTGAATGTTTAAATTCTGAGAGATAAAGAGAATGAGTTTCAATTGTCTCTCTTCCTGAGTGAGAATTCCTACAAGAAGTGCAGTGAAATGTCCAAAAGGAGTGCATTGACACAGGTTCAAAGTTTATCTCTAAAATCTTAGGAGGGATACCATTGTTCTCATTTCAGCAAAAATGCAAGACATGCATAGAAGTCGTGCAAGGCGTGTGCAGGCTGGTCAAGACCTTAGAACTTATCAACTAAGGTTGAGAGATTGAAGGACTACTATTGCAGAGAAAGTGCACAGAGTCGGGAGTTCAAGTACGTTGAATTATTTGAAGGATTGCCGCAAGGAGTGCGTGAAGGAGTCTCCTTGAAGACAAGAGTTTACAAAGAAATCTCATAAGGGTTAGGGCCTTGAATCATTAAAGAGAGAGTAGGAAGCTCAAGTCGTTGTGCATAAGTTACACCCCAGAGAATGATTGCAAAGTCAATTTTGAGCCAGAGTTTCTTGAGGAGGAAATTGAATGCTCGGAATTCTCTGAGGAGAACTCCCGAAATAGAGAGGATGTAGGATCCAAAAATGTTGTGGGGAAGTTAAGCATTGGACAGAACCACCTTCGAAAGGTAGGATTAACGTGGACCATTAATTTTGATCATTGGATCGTCGAAATCATTTCGACATTTCGGGGGTCATAAGTCTGAAGTGTGGACGAAACCTTTGGTTGATCAAATCCTCGAAATGCGAAAAGAGTTTTTGTGTATAAGGGCGAAGAGTGACGAGGTCGAAATTTTATAACTTCAGAATTCAGGGTTTCGGATTTCCTGAGGACAAGTGATCGGGACATAGGGGGGAGGAAAGCCCAAAATCACAAGTCGCAACAAGATATTTGTAAGAATTTCTGGAATCGACATTTTGGCATTACTGTTGACAAGGAGTAGAGTGCTCCACATAAGAAGCTCTGAAATCGTGAAACGCGAAATACCTTTGGAGGAGCGTTTCAGCATTTTGACATTTCAGGATCCGAGATCTCGAGGAGACAGTGATTTGGAATCAAGAGTTTTGAACTCCCAGCTCACAAAATCCTGAGGGAAAGGAAACCATTTCGGCATTTCAGTAAATCAGGGTCTGGAAGGTAGAGGAGGTAGAGAGTTCAAGATCGAGCATCACGAACTCCCGGTAAGTGAAACCACACTAGTCATCAGATCAGGGGAGGATCACAGCTGTTGATCTCCTTGGAAGTGAGATAGCGATCTCCTTGGAAGTGAGATAGCATCATTTCGGTATTTCGGGGTTCGACATACCGGGAATACTGATGACAAGTAGAGGGAAACAGTGAAGTGGAAATTCCAAAGTCGCGAAGCATGGCAAGACTTAGAGTGGACTTTCAGAATTTTGGTACTTTGGATTTTGGGCCTCCGGGAGTTGAGAGACAGAGTTGCACATCATTGCAACTCCCAAAATCGTGAAGAGCAGAAAGCCGAAGTCAATGGCGAGAAGGGTCTAGTGTTTGGTATTTCGGATTTAGAAGGTCGAAGAGGTAAGGCACTTGACAATAGGATTCGCAAACTCGTGAAATACGGTATATCGAAAGGAAAAGGGTAAAGTCTTAATGTCAGTTAGGTGTTGATCATGGAGTTAATGCTAGTGCAAAGATCATGTGAGCATAACTCAGAAGGACCTATGATATACACTCAGTTGGGTGTGTGAATAAATTTCTTGAAGAGGAAATTGAAGAGCCATTCAGACTCTAAGGAGCCAAAATTGAAAGATCTTGTGTGGACTCCGACCTGAGGGTTGGGGGTCTGCGTCAGTGTGGTATCAGAGCAAGTAAGAGTTATTTGCTTTCTGTAGCAGAGAAAAGAGAAAATATTTTCAGCCATGCTGCCGAGAAGGAGAGATAGGCCAATGCATGATCCAGCAGTGGAAAGAGAAATGCGTGAACTATGTGTTAGGCTTGATGTCATGGAGACAGCACAGAGGCGCACAGTCAACGTTGGGGATATCAGCGAGGATGAAAGTGAAAATGAAGCTGGAAACGAGGGAAAAGAAGTTGCAGTCGAAGATGTAGTAGATGAATGCCTAGTCAGGGTTGTTGTGAGGATAGGTTCCAGAGAGAAAATGAACATTCCAGTATATGAAGGGAACCTAGGCATTGAAGAGATTCTAGACTAGATTAGAGCTCTGGATAAATATTTTGACTATGAGGATGTCGAGGAAGACAAGAAGGTCAAACATGTTTTTACTAGACTTAAAGGGCATGCAACATTATGGTGGGATGAACTACAGGCTGACAGACACTGTAAAGGCAAGCAGAAAATCAAAAGCTGGGATAGAATGGTTGCAAAGATGAAGGCAAAATTCATACCCAAGGATTATCAAATTACTCTGTTTCGGAGGATGCAAAATTTGAGATAGAAGTTGAGTTCAGTAAAAGAATAAACTGGGGAATTCTATAGGATAAACATCAGTGCAGGTCATTGGGAAAGTGATGATGAAAAGGTTGCCCGGTACATGAATGATCTGCGATATGACATTTAGGATGAGATGAGCATGATAAGCCTTCGTAATGTGGAGGATGCTTATCAGATGGATCTAAAAGCTGAAGAGAAGCTGAGCCGAAAACAAGTTCAAAGAGGTTGAGGCAGAAGTCAAGCCAGAGGCAAAACAATTACCTAGGACAGAAATTACAAACCTAAAGAAGAGTGGAAGAAACCTCAAACTCAGCATGAAATAGGAGGAAGCTCACAGATAAGGAAGTATGCTGATAGAAATACTTTTCCTCGAACAAGAGGAAGTGGAAGAGGCAGAGGTGGAGAAATAAAATGCTTTACCTATGGAAAAAATGGACATAAATCTTATGAGTGTCTAGACAGAAATAAAGAGGGTGGTGAGACTCACATTGTTGAATCACAAGGATGGAATGTTGAGGCAGAAGATGCTAAGGGGAAAAGATCACTGATGATGAGAAAAGTTCTCTTGAATCCAGAGAAAGAGGTAGAGAACCCAACCCAAAGGAACAAACTTTTTCTAACTTCTTACAAGACCAAAGACAGGGTATGTAAGGTCATCGTGGATAGTGGTAGCACAGACAATCTTGTTTCTACAGAGATGGTAGAAAAGTTGTAGCTCGAGACTATTGAACATCCAAGCCCATACAGAGTTTCATGGATACAAGAAGGCCATCAGGTAAATGTCACTAAACAATGTTTAGTTTAATTTAAAATAGGAGGATATAAGGATGAAATACTATGTGATGTCATTCCCATGGATGTTTGTCATCTATTGTTGGGTAGACCATGGAAATATGAAAGAAATGTGATTCATGATGGGAGAAAGAACACATACACCCTGGAGAAGAATGGGAGAACTCACATGTTGTTGTTGATTAAGGATAAAGAAGTGAAACCAGAGGTGAGAAACACTGTACTTCTCATGAGTGGGAAGGAACTTCTTAATGAGGTTAAGAAGAAGGAGGATACACAATTTATTGTAGTCAGGAAACCTAGAATTGTCTTAACCAGTACAAGAGTGGATAATTTACCAGAGGAAATCGAAAAGTTGTTGGAAGAGTTCACTGATATAGTAGTGGAAAAACTACCTCGTTCGTTGCCACCTATCAAAAGTATAAGTCATCACATTGATCTTATACCTAGAGCCAGTTTACCAAACAAAGTAGTGTATAGGTTAACACTGCAAGAAAATGAAGACGTCAAAAGACAAGTCCAGGATTTAATGGACAAAGGATTGACTAGAGAGAGCTTGAGTCCATGCATTGTTCCAACAATGCTCAACCCAAAGAAGGATGGAAGCTGGAGAAAGTGTACAAACTCGAGGGAAATCAACAAGATTACCATCAGATATATATTTCCATTGCCAAGGATGGATGATTTGATGGATTTCTTGAGTGGAGCAAATTTTCTTTCAAAGATTGATTTGAAAAGTGGATATCATCGAATTCATATGAGAGAAGGCGACAAATGGAAGACAACATTCAAGATGAATGAGGGGCTATATGAGTGGCTTGTTATGCCATTTAGCTTAAAAAATGTGCCCAATACTTTCATGAGATTGATGAATGAAGTCCTGAAGGATTTCATAGGAAAAATAGTCATTGTATATCTTGATGATATATTGATTTTCAGCAAAACAGAAGCAGAACACTTGAAGCATTTAGCTACAGTGATGAGGAGATTGCAGCAAGAGAAATTGCTGATAAATATGAAGAAATCGACATTTATGAGGACAAAACTCATTTATTTGGGTTTTGTTATCTCTGCAAATGAGTTGAAGATGGATCCGAAAAAGGTAGAAGCGATTAAGAATTGGCCATCACCGAAAAGTGTGTTTGAAGTTCGAAGCTTCCATGGTTTAGCTAGTTTCTACAGGAAATTCAACTGAAATTTTAGTGGGATTAGCGCACCAATGATGGACACGGTGAAGAAAAGACACAAATATTTTCATTGGACAGAGGAAGCAGAAAAAGGTTTCAACCTGCTAAAGAAAAAGATTACTAAACAACCAATTTTGGTGTTGCTAGATTTCAGTAAGACATTTCAGGTCAAGTGTGAGGCTAGTGGATTTGCAATTGGAGTGGTCTTGAGCCAAGATGACAGGTCGATCGCATACTTCAATGAGAAATTGAATGAAGCGAAGGTCAAATACTCAACATATGACAAGGAATTTTATGCAGTCATACAAGCACTGAAGAAATGGAAGCATTATTTGGTTCCTAAAGAGTTTGTTTTGTACAACAATAATCATGCTTTGCAATTCATGACTCGATAGGACAATTTGAACCAAAAGCATGCTAAATGGGTTGAATACATGCAGAATTTTACTTTTGTAACTAAGCATATTTCTAGAACTGCTAACAAAGTTGTTGATTCTTTGAGCATAAAATGTTTGTTGATGCAGGAATTCCGAGTCAAAACTTTGGGTTTAGATAACGTCAAAGAAATGTACAGAGATGATCCAGACTTTAAAGAGGTGTATGAGGCATCTCAGAATCCAATTCTCAGGGACAGAAGCCAGTGGACCGAATATATGATCCAGGATGGATTATTATTCAAATGCAATCAATTATGTATTCCAAAATGCTCCATGAGGGAGAATCTGTTGAAAGAAAAACATAGTGGAGGATTGGTCGGACATTTCGGTCATGAAAAAATGTTATCAAAATTAAATGGCTCATATTTTTGGCCAGGGATGAGGACAGATGTCAAAATATTTGTGGACAGATGTAGGATTTGTCAGCACACAAAAGGAAAAAGGAAGAACACAGGGTTATACCAGCCATTACCCATACCAGAAAGGCCATGGGATGCAGTGAGCATGGATTTTATATTGGGGCTGCCAAGAAGGCAAAGAGGAATTGATTCAATCTTTGTGGTGGTAGACAGATTTTTAAAGATGGCACATTTTATACCATGCCAGAAAACTAGCAACGCAACACATATTGCGAGCCTGTTTTTCAAAGAAGTCGTCAGACTTCACAACTTGACTAGAAGTATAGTTTCAGATCGGGATACCAAGTTTGTGGAACATTTATGGAGGAATTTATGGAATAAGATGGGGAAAAAATTGTCATTTATATTAGCTTATCATCCTCAGATGGATGGGCAAACAAAAGTTGTCAATCAGAGCTTGGGAGATTTGCTAAGGATCCTAGTGACTGAACACCATAGTCAGTGGGACCTCATTCTGCCACAGGTGGAGTTTTCTTACAATGATTCACTCAGCAGAAGCACAGGGAAGATTCCATTCCAAATTGTATATGGAATGAAACCAAGGGGATTTTTTGAATTGAAGGATGTGGAACAAGCTGAATTCAGAAGTGCTAGTGCAGAAGACTTTGCAGAAGTAATGAAGGAGCTTCACAGCCAAATCAAGGAGCGATTACAGAATTCAAATCAGGATTACAAGGGCAGAGCAGATCAACACAGGTGAGAACTTCAATTTGAATTTGGTGATATAGTTCTTGCACACCTGAGGAAGGAAAGGTTCCCAAGCGGAACATATAACAAATTGAAAATGAAGAATAATGGACCATGCAAGATCATAAAGGAATTTGGGGCAAATGCATATGAGATCGAATTACCCAATGGGATCGAAATTTCACTGATATTCAACATCTCATATTTGTACCCTTACAGAGCTGAAGAACCAAGAGAAGATAGTGAACAGACAGAGGTTCAGTGGACTAAACAAATTCCTGTAGCTGAAAAGCCACAGATGGAAAGTATACTTGACAAGAGAATCAACAAGAGGACCAGGAGAAAACAGTATTTTGAATCCTTGATCAAATGGAAGGGAAATCCAAATGAAGATGTCAGTTGGGAGAATGAAACAGAGATTCAGAAGCATGGGTAGACCTTGCAAGAACTCATGAAGAGGAGACCATGAAAATTTTCAAGCGAGGGAGTATGATACAGGAGCATCGCCAGCAGTAAGCGAGCGTGAAGGTGGAAGACCGCTGGGAGGAGCGCAACACATTTTTGCACATGTTGAAAATGTTTTGAAATATTTTGAAAGACTAAGGAAGGAATATTAATGGAATAGTTAAGGAAGGCAGATGCGCATTTATGAATAAGTGATTGTAAACAGATCTTGAGCAATCTTCTCTCATCTGTCGATGTAAAAGACATTTATGCCCAGTTAATGAAAGTAGGTAGATTTAAAATTTCATATTAGACAGTTTTAGGAACAGGAGGGAAAACGACTATAGACACCCTCATCTTTGTATCATTGTATCAATCAGAATTAGATCATTAAGCACATTAGCATAGAGAAGAAGAGAGTTGTTGTAAAATATTTCTAGAGGAGAACCCATGTACAGAGGCTTGAATTAATATATGAAGCTTTGATTTAGAGTCATGGTGTTATGATGTTTTCTATGTATACATGTTGAATGGTTTAATTACAGTTTCTTACTCTCTCTATCATGCATTTGTTATTACGTTGTGTGTGAATGTATGTTTTCACGTTGAATGTTTAAATTCTGAGAGAGAAAGAGAATGAATTTCAATTGTTTCTCTTCCTGAGTGAGAATTCATGCAAGAAGTGTAGTGAAACATCCGCAAGGAGTGCATTGACGAAGGTTCATAGTTTATCTCTGAAAGCTCAGGAGGGATACCATTGTTCTCATTTCAATAGAAGTGCAAGACAAGCAGAGAAGCCATGCAAGGCGTGTGCAGGCTGGTCGATGTTAGAAAAATAGTACCGTGGAGCAATAAAATAAAACAAATGAGGAAATAAAACACAGAAGATAAACAATACAAGAGAGACACAGATTTACGTGGTTCACCCAGTGTGGGCTACGTCCACTAGAGAAATTTCCAGGTCCTTTCTTTATTATTATATAGAAAAATGAAGGGATACAACCTACAACAAAACCCACTGTAACTTCCTCTTTTTTCTCTCACAGTCTCCTCTCTTAGAATGCAATACTTGCCAACCTACATAGCTGCAATACATTTCCCTCTTAAAAGAGGGTTGCCTTCTAGGGAAAAAACCCTAACATAATCTCTATCGTTAGATCTACGACCTTATAATGAACGGTCCAGATTTACAATGAAATTACAATATACTTTTACAAGGCAATTTTTTCTTTGGGGGATTCACCCCCAAACCCCCGTTGGGGGCCCGCTTGCCCCCAGACCCCCCAGCCGGGGGGATAGTCCCCCTGAACCCCGCAGAGTGGGTACTCCCCCTCTGCACTCCCCCGCGTGGAATAGTGTATATACTTCTAAGGTGTAAATACTTCATGGGGTATAAACACGACTGAAAGTAAAAGACCTCTAAATCAGAAAGATAATCAGTCTCCACAACCAACAATCTCCCACTTGGAGACTGATCTCAACAACTCCATCGCTGTTGTATATGTTGGACTCTGGAAAATTTCTCATCTTCATCTTCATTCTTGAAGACCAACTGAAACTGAGAAAGAACTCATTTTCTCCTTGGTTACTCCCTTTGTTAACATGTCTACAGGATTCTGGCTAGTGTGTATCTTTTCCAGCTTCAATTGTCCATCTTCCAAGGCAGATCGTATGAAGTGGTACCTCAAC
>JZKD02S0640105.1:37260-47416 GCA_000966675.3 Picea glauca
TGTTGATGAAGGAACAAACCTAGATGGCCCTAAGACTTTTAACACAATAAGAAATTATTAAAACGACTTCCCTAAATAATTGTCACCCGGTTCAGAATCTAAATCTAAGTCTAAAACTTCTCTAGGGTAAAATTTTGTTTAACCTTAACAAAAGACCCTATAAAAATAAAAATAAAAATCTAAACTAAAAACCACTTAAGTTATAGTTTTAGTCTTCAAAAAAATTTCGGGTAAAATCAAGAGAGTAATAATTTAATTAATCCGTGGTTTTAAATTGTAAAGAAGAAATAAATTATTTAACTTTTGGAAGTATAAAAAGATTTTTAAATTAATAATAAAAGGAAGGAGTAAATAGCGCAACTACTGTTTTGGCTCTAATAAAAAGGGTAAAGAAGGGGATAATAAAAATTAGGAAACATAGGAATGGGGGAAACGTGATAAGGGAAAGAGTTGAACTTATGGTAAAAAGCGAGGTCAACATAGTAAGGAATCTGCAATTAAGAACCTTCTAATTTGAGCTAATTTAGCAACATCATTTTTGGGGAAAGTATTTAAAACATGTAAGGGGATCTAGGAACACCTAGGAGTAAATTTAGGAGAAACTCTAGGTGGGTGAGGGAAATGAGACAATTAATAAATTTAAAAAAAATAATTAATGGAGAAAAGAGGGGGATGGACGACACTTGTGCGAAGGAGAATATTTAGAATATTTCCTTTAAAACTTAATTTAAATGTGATTAGGGGAAAGTTGGAGGTCCAAAAACTCTATAAAAGAAAGGGAAGATGAGGAAGAAGGGGATCGGCTGTTAGCGTAATGTTATGCTGCCGGAATTGTGACTTGACTGATTACTTGTGAAGAGTTGGGTTATCCCAGCTTGGATAGGAGTGGTAGCTCAGCCTTGCGAGGCAAGCCGGGAAGCTAGACATACCATCTGGATAGTGTGTGGCCCCTTTGTGGCTTGGGGGGATAAGGGGGAAGCAGAGTACCCCTAGCGATTGGCTGGGAGGTACCTGTGAGGTCTCGACGGTCGACGAGCGGGAGAAGCATGGAGCGCGTGGACGACACCCGAAGCCGGCGATAAGGAAACGGTATGATATTCTTTGGTAGAGTAGAATGCATATTAGTTTACTTCGGCAATTAAAATTTTATCGTTGAAAAAAAAAATGGGAAAGTTAACTCAGACGTTGTAAATCGGTAATCATTGGAAAATAATCTACTTTATATGTTGCATCTATTTCGCTACGGTTACTTCTATTGATTTCCTTAGTAGTTGGTGTCTCCCACCATGATGTGTGCTTAAACCCTGAATCTGGTTGTTGGCACTGCCTTTCCTTTTACCGGGCGCCAATCCATTGCCAGATCTGTCCACGCGGGAGCTAATAAAACCTTGACTTCCATTTCAGTAACCTTCCCGTTGTAGAGAAGGATTCCGGCAAATTTTAAGTTAACGCTGATACCTTTCCTGGTAATTAGATTGTGATTATTTATTTTACTGGAAATTTTAAAATTTGACATTTTTACTCCTGGCCGGTGACTCTCATACTTCATTTTTGTATTACTTAATATGCGGAACCTGGGTGCATTGAAAAAGAAAGGTGGCAGTCATGCCTTTCTGTACTCTGCACCTTTTTTTTAATTTTTTGGGGGTTGGCCATTTTACTGGACCTGCTACACTTGGCTACAGCGCTTTCAGATGGATTAATGGCCTCCCGGACCCTGGCTTCCTCCCCCGTGTTGTTACAATTTTCAGGATAACCAGAGTCATTCCCTTTTTTTATTTAAATTTCATCAAACTATTCTAAATGATAATCGTCCCCTTTTTGTTGCCGTCGCTTTTCCATTTGTTGGGGAATAACGTCTCGGGGAAAATAAATTCTTTACGGCCCTAAATCCAAGCAATTGTTTTACTCCTTCAGTCATGGTTCTTCTACCCACATGCTTTCCCCGGAGATTAATTATGTACCTACTGTTAAATAACCTGCCCACCTGTGCGTCTGGCCCTTGTGGAATTACCCTTTGTACCTTTGCGGTTTTCACTTAAAGATTGTAAAAAAAAAATTATGCAATTAAATGGGGTGTTTTACCCTGACCGTGAATGAGTGGTACACTAAGACAGGCTGTGTCGATCCGGAGCTCGACTGCTTCCTTACACCTTACCTTGGCACGACTTGGTTGGGGTGATCTGTGTACTCCTCGGTTAGTCAGATAGCGATGGTGTTCCTGTTATAACCCAAGGTTCGGTTATTAACCTTCGCTAAAATCTCACTGCAGCAGGAACACTACCTTGACGCTCGGTCAGAGAATTTTCCTTGGCACATTCGACGGCCTCTCGCAGTTCTAGACCTTGATTTTAGTAGATAGCGTGATAGTGCAAGACAAAGATATAGCTTACGGGAATTAATTACACAATAGTAATCCAGAGACCGCCTTATAGAATACTGTAGACGATTATAGAGACTCTGGATGAGCAAGTGCGCAGCAAGAACTAAGCTTTCAGCCCACCCAAGCCCATTTTTGTGCCAAGTCCTTTCTTTCCACCTGCCACATCAATTCCTTATGATTTTCACCTTCAGTTGTAAATAAAAGAAAGTTATTTTCTTTATGATTTTAGTTTTCATAAAAATAATAAAAATAACGAACAGAAGATCATTTCAGGTGTAAATAAAAGAATACGATTTCTAATTGAAATAAAGGATATGAATTACAATGAAAGAAATTTTAGTTACAATCTGATTATAATATGATTTTCATCATAATTTTATTTCATTTGATCATCATCGTTATTTTATTGCATGGCTATTGTAATGTATGGTCATTGTAATTTGTTGTCTAGAAACTATAATTGTAATGTCCTTGCAAATTTGGAAAGATGTTATGTTAGCAAATGGTAAACATATGAATTGTAATATCATGGTTTCTTTTATTTACAAATGTTATTTGTAGTATAAAAAGTAATGAAGTGGATTTCTTATTGTTAGGAATTTATAATTTTATTAATTTAACAACACATATGGTAAGGACCTCGAAACTAAGGGCCTTGAAAATAAGTAATCATAAGCTGGTTGAAATGAAATATAATAGCACTTTCCTAAAGGAGGCCAATTATTTCTTAAGTTTATCACATAATTAGTGTGAAGAATAGTTTATATAGCGACCCCTTTATATTTTTTAGATATATAAAACATAGGGATAAAGGTGCAAATCTCTAGTCATGGTCCATGTTAGTTAGACTTATAGGAATTGAGGTGAAGATGGTAAGCTTAAATGAATCTGATGACGTTGTCGATGCAGTAGAATTGAAATTATTATAACATTGGTAGAATTACCCGTATTGCATAGTAATGGAAAAAATATAGCACCAAGTGATGAAGGTCTTGATTTATAGGTTGCAGAATGTCCTGGTTGTATGAGAAATGATATGGGTTATAAATTGTAGTTATTCTCTTGTGTTCCTTGCTATTCTTCATGTCGTATCCTCTTGCTCCTTGTTTTTAAATATTGTTTAGTGGATTGATTAATCATAGCAGTTACCTTTGGGCACCGTGATAGGTATGACGGGCAGGTGTGTGGTATTTCATCTAGAAATGTTAGCTACAGTTGAATTAATGAATGGTTATTCCCACGCCTTGAAGTAAAGCTGATGACTACCCTTGCTTCTTGATTTAAATTAAGTTGTTTTCTTTTCACTTTCACTTATGTCGTTTCTTGATGGATTTCGTAATTAACTTTCTTGGCACCGTGATATATTTATAATGTGTATTGATTTACAGAACTTTATCGTGCAGTGATCATCCTTGATGTGTGTGTTTTAGTCATTGGGCTTGATTGTGTTAGGCGGGATGTATACACCTCCATGTTCCTCAGAACAGTCGCCAGCCTTGAGACCTTAAATGGTTAAAATCGATGGGAACCTGGGCTTGAGCATTGCTTATGTGTCTTGGAGGTCCTAACCATTGCAGGGTAGGATGGGCGGGTAGTCAATCTTACAAATAGTCGATTGATCGTCGTTAATGCATGGAGTACTTGTTGTGCGTCTTATGTCGTCTTGGGTGTTCGTCATAGTTTGTGTCTTGATCTTCGTCAGGTGACAATGCAGTGTTGAATACGTTGTTTCCCTTGTACACGCATGCACACACTTTCAAAAAAAAAAAAAAAAATATGTACTTGTTATAAGAAGTTTGGTGTCGTAACGAGGAGGGTCCTTACATATGGTATCAAAGCGGGTTCGACTCGCAACTTGGGATTCTCTACGGCTTTCGTGACATGATTTGATTTGATTATACTATTGTTGATCGAGTTGATTGTGTGCATGCAGGTAATCATGGTTAGAGGATGTCATGGAGGCAAACGACGGGGTGGTAGGGGAGGAGGCGCGACGCCTCCAATAGAATCCATGCCTGAGGGGTCTAACCCCCAGGGAGACGAGCAGGTTCTCGAACAGGAGCAGATTTCAATTGGCGAAGTGGCCGGGATGATGAGATATTTTCAGCGCATGTCCGAGGCATTGATCAGTCGCTTGGATAGAGATGAGGCCAGGGCATCGGCACCCACAGAGGTTCCTCCGCGCACACCAGACGTTACTGGTAGCATTCACCGTGAACTCGAGAAGGTTAAATTTCTCGAGTTCTTTGGTGCCCCGGACGGTGCAGCCGCCGAGGCATGGTTGGAGAACATGGCAATGTGCTTCGCACTTCGCGATTATACCTCCAACATGAAGGTCCACATGGTTGTCTTTCAACTGAAGGGGAGTTCTCTTCTATGGTGGAAGACGCTCCTACTGCAGCTGAACATGGACGTTGAAGACGTGTCATGGGAACTATTCGAGGAACGGTTCTGAGAGAGGTATCTTTTAGAGGAATTCATTGAGCATCAGCTCAATGAGTTCAACGCATTACGACAGGGAGGTCGTACGGTGCTCGAGTACGAGGCATGTTTTATGGAGCTGCTCCGGTATGCTCTGCATCTTAACACAGAGAATCTTATGGTCAATCGGTTCATGTTTGGCCTTAACGGCAGCCTGCGTGCAAAGGTTAGGATTTTGATGCCTCAAACCTTGCACGATGTCGTCCAGAAGGCCCTCATAGTAGAGGAGGATCTTATCAGTGGGGGTCATACCAGGACTCCAGCGAGACCAGCAGGGTAGGGTTCATCTGGAACCCTGCAGCACCAGACACTAGTGAGACATATGCCGGGATATCGTGGCTTCCAGAGGGGATCCACTTTCACTACACCCCGACGACCGCCGCCTCAGCAGTGGACACCTTATCGGGGACCACAACATCAGCAGCAGTGTCACCCGCAGCACCAGCATTTTAGGCTTGTTCAACATAACAGACCAGGGTTCCAGGCCAGTGGGCCGTCATCTTCTACTTCAGGTACCAGGACTACAAGGCCGAAGAATGGGTGTTGGACGTGTGGGGAGCCACACTACCAGCGTGATTGTCCTGTGGAGAGGACCAGAGTGTCCAGATCAGCCAGACCCACTACAGTGGGAGATATGGGCAAGGCCCATCGGATTCATGCAGTGGTGAATAACCGCCAGGCAGAGCACCAATCGACTGTGCTCGAGACGATAGGTACCATCGCTGACCAGACCCTTAATATTTTGATAAACCCAGGTGCTACTGAGATTTTCATTTCTGGTGCAGCGCTAAAAAGGATTAAGGTAAAGGCAGTCGAACAAGACGATTTTAGCTTCATAGAGATGGCTTCAAGAGACAAACAGAAGGTTGGAGGAAAAGTTATGGGTTGTGCCCTTAACCCAGGAGAGTTTGTCACGAGGGTCAACTTGTACATCATAATCTTAGGATCTTACGACATCATGATTGGTATGGATTGGTTGGAATCGCATGAGGAGATACTCAACTGTAAGACGAAATGGTTGAGATTGGTTGATGATGAAGGATAGAGACATGTGATTGTAGGCCAGAACCAGGGAGTTTCCCTGAGGTTCGTCTCTTTCTTACAATTACGGAAGAGTATGTGCAAGGGGTGAAAGCTTTATGCGATCCTTGCGCTAAATGAAAAGGGAGTAGCGGAAGGTCTAGAACACATTCCAGTGGTGAAGGAGTTTGTGGACGTATTTCCAGAGGAGTTACCGGGGATGCCTCCGGAAAGGGAATTGGAGTTTACCATAGACCTGAAACCGAGGACCGAACCGATAGCAAGAACACCTTATCGGATGTCGACCCTAGAGTTACAAGAGTTGAAAATGAAACTGAAGGAGTTATTGGACCTGGAACTGATACGTCCTAGTGTGTCACCGTGGGGAGCACCTGTCATTTTCATACGAAAGAAGGATGGATCATGGAGGCTTTTCATTGACTATCGTCAACTGAACAAGGCTACGATCAAGAATTAGTATCCCTTACCAAGAATTGATGATCTATTCGATAAAATGAAGGGTGCGATGGTGTTCTCCAAGATCGATTTGTGATCAGGGTACCACCAGTTGCGGATCAAGGAGGATGAAATCCATAAGACCACCTTTAAGACGATATTTGGACATTACGAGTTTATTGTTTTACCGCTTGGACTGACAAACGTGTAGCGTCCTCCTCGTTACGACAACCATTCTAGTAACAGGTGCAAAATTTATTTTATTTTTCCTTAAGGTGTGTGCGCGTGTGTAGAAGTAACAATACACTTAACTGTACGACGCCACTCGACAACCAACAAGACGCAACCACGAAGTTCAGCACAAGAAGACTAAAGGCACTCAATGAGAAACTCCAACAAAATATGACCATAGGCAGACGGCGCACAGCGCAAACATTAAGACATACTGGGGTGCACAGTAAGGACACAGAGGGAAGAATCCAGGGTGTTAGGGTTACTATTTCTACACAGGAAAGTAGGGCATTTAGTCTTATGTCTTCTCGAAAGAAGATTAGACAGGCTCCTGGCCAACTGCTCAGGCAGAAACTAGTAACCCATCCTAGAACAAGACGCAAGCAAGACGAACAAAACAGGACAACCCCGACATATTACAATGACAACAAGCAATAAAAGCCCCTAGACATGAGGCGTACAACCAGCAGTCGGGTGCAGAAAATGACAACAGGCGTTAAGTATAGTACAGTCACAGATGCAAGAATCCAACAATAGAGTTTACTATTTCTGCACAGAAAAGCAGGGCTTTTAGTCTTATGTCTTCTCGAAAGAAGATTAGACAGGCTCCTGGCCGACTGCTCAGGAAGAAACTAGTAATCTCTGCCAGGTGTGTCGCAAGAGTGGAACCCTGTCTTTAAAGGGCCCGAGACTCTTGATACGGCACTGGATTCCTTATACAGAAGAATCACACACACAGACATGACTCCTAAGGCTACCCGGGGGTGACTATATCCCGCCCGACATCCGACCAAGCAACCAACTGAATTCAATCAAGTACGACATAAATAAGAAGTATGATTGCGCCCCTTACGGAAGGCGCACGACAAGGACTCTGACAACGAACACCCAAGTTCAACATTATCTAAAAGAACAACCACCCTAATATACTAACTTGGGGTAATTTAAGGTACGTAATTCCAGGTTTTCGCACCACACATGTTATTAATCAATAATTAAAAATTACAATAACACTGTCATGAAACATTAACTATCTATCATTTGTGTCACAATCCGGACCATGATTTTACAGTTATCATACCTCTTATATGCTACAACCACTAAATTCATAATGACCTTACAAGATAAAATCATTCACTAAGGTCCAATAGTAATGCACTAAAAATGACCTCATATTTATAGGTAAAATCATTTGAAAATAATAACATACATCATAAATTAAAATGGCAATCTAAAATAATAAAATTTAATGACAAAAGTTAACAAGGGAATTATTGGATATGACCAACTATCAATATTTAAAATACAACAATTAAATATAGAAATTAATTAAAGATGTCACTATATGGAAATAGCATAATGATTTTAGGAATCATCAATTGAAAATACAATATACACCATAATTTAAAAAGGGAAAGGGCATTCTTATAATATGATAGAATTTAAAATGCCAATGACAAACTATCCATATTACCATTGACAATAATTTAAGATAACCATCAATTTAAGATGTCCATATATGGGATTACCTCATAACTACAGGTGACATCAATTTGACTAATGAAATACATCATAATTAAAAAAAGGGGGCCATTTACAGATAATAACATTTTAAATCACAATAATTAAACAAGGCAACATTTAGAAAGGACAAACTATCAATACTAAAATGACTATAATTAAATACATCAATTAATTAAGGATGCCAAAATGTAGAAATAACATCCTAACTACATCATATTGGTGACATTGACACTTACAAGGTTCTGGCCATACCTCCGGATATCCTTGCATGTATTTAGCAGGAACCCAATCTTCTGTCAGATAGGTGGTCAACAGTTACACCTGTGCGCTATCAAGTTTCCAAAATCAAGCGTAGCCTTCTGGAACCGATTCAAGATTAAACGATTAAACTGTTTCATTCAGGCATATATACAATTTTCTCTGTCTTATAACCATATCGGTTACTTCTGTTTGGAATTAGTGCAGGTGAACGAATCAACGCAGTTGAACCATAGTCGGGTACACAGTAGACACGCAGGGCCTAAATTTTGGCAAGGCATGGTCTGACAGGAGGAAAATTCGTGGTTCTGTAAAAGCAAATTTAATAACCTTTAAGACACCCCGTCATGTCTAATCCGCTTGTAAATCCCAAGAAAATAGCTCCAGCAAAACCGGGCTTATCCAGCGATTAATAATGAACCCTACGTTAATCTAAATAGGTAAAGGGTTACAAAAATCCTTGCCCTATGATTGATTTAGTAAAATTCGTTGATCTGTCGAAGTCTGACACAGTTGCAGGCTTTTCAGGATTCTCCGTTTTCCTGCGCTTTTGGTGAACGTATTAACGATGGAGTTCACACTGGGTAGTCTGTAAATTAATCTAGAGGAATAGTGGAGTATTAGCGTTAGAATCAAATGTGGTTGCAGCGTAGCTAAAGTGGAAAATAGCGGGATGTAGTCTCTATGTTACGGTTAGTAGCAGTAGAAGAAGGCATCTTCGAATGGTAGAAATTCTCCACAGTTGGAGGGAGAGAAAAACATCCATCGCGGAATTGATTGGCTAGCAGAGACGCTAGAATGTAATCACTATGGAATTCATGTTATGAAACTGGAGATATGATGATGTTATGGTTTTATAAACTATTTCAGGTGAGATTCGCCAGGTTGAAATAGACTTGGTCTGAAATGATTCAAGTCACTTGAAAACAGGACAGAACATTGATGTCCATGTCATCTTTTATTATTATGTTTTAAAAATACAGGAACCAAATCAAAAACCTCCGGACGGATTGCCCACAGCAGCTGAAAAAAAACGAATTTCCAGAATGATTTCACACCCACGTTTTTATCAACGCCGCCCAAAGAGATTTACAACGCCCAGTTCAGAAGTCTAGATGTCAAGAGTTTTCTGCCTTTAAACGTATTGACACCAAGAGGTAACGGTCAAGACAACGCAGGGCCCTTAACCTCCTCTAGCGATAACCAATCTATACGGCTGGGCAACCAATGATAGGGGCTAGATGTTGGGTCAAACGATCGAAGGCTGTACCAATATCATTTTTTTTTAAATTCTGTCTGATGAAGAAAAAAGGAAAAGCATGTCCGGCAGAAGCAGAACGTTGGGCAGGAAGCCTCCGATAAAAATATACATAAAACACACAACCAATAAAAAATTTTGTAGAGACATGCCAAGGGGGTTTTACCACTCTGCCATTAACATATCAGAAATTCATTGAATGACATACCAATAGATTTCATTATAATCGAAGACATCTACTTACAGCCATACTATAACTTCATTAAATATTGCACATAAACCTTCAGCAGTAAAACAATTCAACACAATCTCAACGGAACTTCAATAAGTCATCCACTTCATTTCAATCAATAAGCAAATTCAATCGTAAATCCTAAACCGTCTACTCTACAAATAAAAGCGCGTACCTGTAACCAACGACGAATGACTCGAAGACGCTAACCCGTGCTTGTGCTCCGTGTCGCTCCCACTCGTCGACCGTCGAGACCTCACCGGTACCTCCCAGCCAATCGCTAGGGGTACTCTGCTTCCCCCTTAGCCCCCCG
>JZKD02S0640105.1:83559-96444 GCA_000966675.3 Picea glauca
TTTAAAAATATTAAATAAAAAATTATATATTAACCAATCATGAAGTTGGAAGCATTACCTATTGATGCAATGCATTGCATATCATGTTTAAACTCAACATAGAACATATTAAACATATATGGATATTTATATTACAGATTAAAAAAACATAAATAAATTTATTTAAAGCTTAAAACATCAAACCAGCACTAAAATGAAAACATATTAAACTAATAAAATATTATTGAATGAAGCATAGCATTGCATATCACGAATTAAAAGAAGCATAAAAATAGTTAAACGAATCAAAACAATGCATTTTAATTTTTATTAAAATGCATAACATATCATAAATTAACCGAAGCATAAAACGAACTAGAAGCTTAAAACATCAAACCAGCACTAAAATGAAAACATATTAAATTAATAAAACATTATTGAATGAAGCATAGCATTGCATATAACGAATTAAAAGAAGCATAAAAATAATTAAAGGAATCAAAACAAAGCATTTTAATTTTTATTAAAATGCATAGCATATCATAAATTAACCGAAGCATAAAACGAACTAAACGAAGCAAAGCATATTAAATGAAGCATTGCACAGCCTACTCGCGACTGGAAAACGTCAAAAGGTATCGGTCACTGAAACGCTGTGGTAGTTACCACTGTGTCCAGCTATAAATGTTTAATCTCAAGGAACTTGGCAATGCAAAGTTTTATACATATTAATTTTTTTTAATTAGTTAACTTGTCAATCAATAGTTAGAGAAGTAATTTCTTAATCATATTAAGTAAATGTGAAAAAATGATTAGAATTTAACCATAAGATTAAATTTTTAAATTAAAAGGTGATTAATTGTGTCCATTATCAATAAGTTTACGCCTTTCTACATAATTACTATTTAAACTATGCATAAAATAAAACATTGCATATAACCACTCATTAGGTAGCAAGCATTTCATATTAATGACTTCTGGAAAGCATTTCATATTAATGCAACGCATTGATCATAAATTACAAACGACCCAGTTGACGCACACGATCTCTTTTTTTTCAAGATCCGACCATGACAAGATGGTAGGAAACATATAATTGCTTTATGAATGAAATAACTTCAAAGTACTATGTTTTAAACCTTTATGTAACCCCTAACCATTTAAAAGACCTAGAAGATAATGTAGTTGTTCATCATACATCAAAATAATAACCATACCTTTTTAATTAATTTTGATAAAATGCTAACTAAATTCACACCAACCTTAACTCTCCATATTTAAGTTGGAGGCTTATTTATGTGAGAGGCCTACACTTATTAATGAAATTTTAGTTATATATGAGTTTTTAATGGATAATATAGGAATATGTTTAGTAGTCACAATAAATAAATGAAGGGTTCTATTTCAACCATTAATTTCTTTGCATAACAAAATATGTATATTTTTCATTAAAAAAAATAATTAAAATGATTAACATAATAATGACCCTCTTTAATAATTACTCCTGAATCTTACTGTTATTAAGTTGCGTTTAGAGTTTTTACTGCTTTTATTTTATGTTTTTTACTGCTTTTATTTTCCACGTGTTGGTGGGATGGGTGAGCCAAGTTTGCTTCATGCCCATGAACAGATGGAGCGTGGCCTTGGTGCTGTAATATGAATCTCTAACGTTTCATATACGTGTGGTTTTATTTTAGGTTTTTTACTACTTTTCTTTTCTACCTGTTGGTAAGATGGGTGTGCAGAGTTTGCTTCATGCCCACTAACTGATGGAACGTCTCCTTAGTGTTCTAATCAGTGTTGTGGAACGCGTCTCTAAAGATTCATATACGTGTGGTTTTAATACAGGAGAGATTGGTTTTGATATAGGAGAGATCCATTGGTTTTAATACAGAAGCGTGGATCACTGGATCATTGGATTCCCAGATCTCTCACCATTCAGTTGCAATACATAATTGGATTGCAAAGCAAATTTTGTAAAATTTTGAATTATCATAAATATATATATATATATATATATATATATATATATATATATATATATATAATCATTTTCATAGTGACATTTCTATGGTTTGATGGCAATTGTATGATTTTGCATGGTTTAGGATCATTTTTTTTTAAGATATAACACATATATGGAAAACACATGAGAAGAGTGCAGCGACACCTTATTTATCTGTTTCGTTGGTTCATGGTGATTTTTCATAAGTGCAAACTTATTTGCCTCCATGATGATCTTCGAATTCTCTTTCAACAATTTAAACCCAGCAAAGCACAAAGGTAGAAAACTTTCTTCAGCTGACCCAATACCTTGTTCTTTATAACTGTGAGGTGTAGGTTGATTTGTCTCACTACACTGTTGAAAATGAATATCTTCAATATCATAATCATCTTCATATTTTTCATAAACAGGGAAATCATGACATATGCAACGTCATCTAACAAGAATCTTTGACAAACTGATTTGTGCACTCATCCTCTTGATTATCTATAAATGAATACATGAAATAATCAACCCTTTGCTTATCATGGGATGGATCAGAAACTAAATCAACACCTTCACTTTCGACAACTGGGACGTAATTCTTTGCAAAATCATTGGTGTTGTGAATTTCAAGAGGGCCTATGATATGATCAACTCTATGCTCAAGGTTCCAATCGACTACTTTCTGTGTAGCATTTAATTCCTCATCTCGAGTTTGTTCCCATTCTTGGATATTGTGTTGAATGTCTTGTGCATCTTTGAATATTTGTTTTAAGGATTTAGGTCTTCTTTCCATTAGGAGGAAAGCCAGATCTTGATGAAGAGTAGTTGCAAAATGGAGCATGGCAGCGGCTTCAGTGGGTTGGATTTCTTCAGATAAATTATAATAGATACTAGAAAACCTTTTGTTGAATACATAGATAGTCTCATTGTCCTCCCTTTCCAAGGCATAGAACTCAGTAAGTTGTAGATCCAAAGACTTCTTATTTCCCCAAAACTTTAAAAAGACATCCTTCCATTCCTCCCTGAGTTAATTGTTTCTGGATGCAAATGATTGAACCAATATTTGGTGTCCCCTCTCAAGTATTGAGAGAAATATCTCATACACACATCATCATGGCCAATCTCAAATAAATCTATAAAATGTTCAAACCCTTGAATGTTCTTCTTAGCTGAGATGACATTAGGTTTCCCATCAAACACAGGTAGGTACTCATAGTGATTTGGAGGGAAATCATGGAGGACTTGGGGTAGTTTTAAGGGTATGTATCTATGTTGGGCCTTGGGGAATGTTGGATCAAGTACAGGGGAAGTAACATCAGTTTTGGCTTCATGGGGCTCATCAACTTGGTCATGGTCATCACATGGCCCAGATGGAAAATGTTTATCAAAATAGGTGATACAGTGGGGGTATGCATGTGCAACTTTAAGAGAAAAATACATAATTGCAAGATTCCCATGATCGTCATTAAAATACAACAGGTAAAAAAAAAATTGTTTGGCATGTTAAAGGAAGGAATAGAGGCAACTTATAATAAATAGTAAAAATTTTTGGAAAAGATCCCATTTTAAGTACCTGTTTTCCTTCATGATATCTTTTCACATCTCAGCCAAGGGACATCGTCTTTCAGTGAATCTTCTGAATTGCATTCTGTATTCAAAATTTGAGTGGAGTCGCCTATGACGTCTTGGGATATGGATTCTTCATTACAAGCAGAGTCGCCATTGATGTTTTGGAAGATGGATTCTTCATTGAGAGTGGAGTCGCCTTTGAAAATTATGGATTCTTCTACAAGTGGAATCACTTTTGAAAGATTTTGGATGTGTGGAGTCGCCAGAGCAGCAGGAATATAGCCAATACGTGTCTAAGTGTCTGCTTCTTTCAGACCTCAGAACTCAACATGTCGTTCTCCTAGGGAAAAAATTTTAATTTTGTCCACGACGTCGGAATGTTAACACTCTGAAAATTTTGTCCGACTGATAGACAAATGAAAAAGGTAATTGTTTCAACCTACTTTGGAGCTGAGGCACTAGCTTGCTCAACTCAGAGAGGGCTCTCTCGTTTCACTTGATATTTCTTTGAGAATCGGTGGTTGGATTTGGTTTGTTTTGGGGTTTTTTTATTGAATAACTGAAGGAACGGAGATGACATTTGGGATATGAAGTCTAGAATGAAAAATGCATGGTCAGAAACATTAAAACTATTAAGAGGGAAAAGGATAATTCAGGCGATGTGTCTGATTTTATGTCTGAAATTTGCATGGCATCAGAAGAAAAGAAACATATAACCACATCAGAGCATATTAAAATTAATTCTAAATTGGTTTAAGAAGAAATAAACATAATCTAAATTGCTAAGCCAAGATCATCACAAAGATGAATTCTGGGTTTTTGTTTCTCCAATTCAAACAAATGGAAGTGTAAATGAAATATAAGCTCACAGGAATCACATACTATGAAAGAAAACAAGACTCATGTCACCGCCAATTAGAATCTTTTCATAAACAGTCCAAAATCCGCTTTTGCATTTATATATTCATTCTAGCCCTAAAATTTACAAAAGTCTTCCTGCACAGAGGGCAAGTTCCTCTTTTTTTCCCCCATATCCTCGAGATAATACATATATATAGAGGAATTACTTGTGCAATTCAAAACGCTTAAACTTCCCCATAATTCTAAAAATAGAGATAAGTTACAGAAATGAATGATTTATAATAACAGTTATCCTATTTTAAAGGGATCGTTATGAACAGGTCTGGAATATATGAGGCCCCTTCTTCGACTGCCAGCTGTCCAAAATTTGTTGGAATGTACTTAATCCTACCTAAGGATTCATTTTAGCTTGGTGATTTCCTCCTTCAGAGTGTTAAACCAAGCGAGTTGATTTTCCCCGACGCTCTCCATAATCTCAGCTCTGATTTATGTTCTCTATCGTTTTCTCTGTTTCTTCTTTATTGCTTGCTTGTATATTTTGTCTGCATGTTCATTGATGACAAGATCCCTCATAACAGGGTTTAATATGACCCCCATCACTTCTTTAGTTGTGGGCTCGGTATGAAATTTAGTCACTAATATCTGTGTGACCCATATTTCTTTCTTACTTATTGATAGTCCTGATACATTAGTTGAGAACTCCATTGTACTGGACACCGTTTGATGGACATTATCCATATCTTTCAACCTTGTAAAGGCCACGATTTTGTCACCCTTTAATTCAACAGAACTTAAGAAATCGACCCAAATCGAGATCACTTCACTTATGCATGAGATGATGATTTCCGAGAGTAGGATAAATATACCCATATCTAAAACCGATAGTCCTTGAATCCTAATCATGAATCACTGACATGGTACGTTAGTTTTCCACGCTTCATCAATCTATTAAGAACGATGAAATTTTGAGTTAGTTATACAACGGCGTCCACTTGACATGTCGAATGGGAAGTACCTGAACCAGCGACGTGAGGTGATTTGACTTACCATCACCTCTTCCCACGAGTTATTTATTTGACACATTAAGCCACATGACATCGGGGCTGTTGAAAAATCGGTTTCAGGCAAACTTCTTTTTTCCCCAATGCATTTCTAACGGCGCCACGCGTCCACTATTAAAACCACAATGGTTTTCCCCGGTCCGCCCTCACATAATTAAGTTCTGTGCTAGTTCATTTCCCGATATGTGCCTCAACCGTCGATCTGGGTTGGTTCAAGATCAGCGGTCTGCAAGGATCCTTTCTTTGCTCTTCCACCATATTTTTCCATATTACCACCACATATGACCTGAATCTCCAACTAATGTCATGTCTCTACACTGATTTAGTCACGTGCTAAATTTAAACTCAGATTTTGAAGCATAATCGTCATGGTGATAACACATATATTACAGTTTCGCATATTTGAGATTATGCTTACATATGCAAATGTTTCTCCACCCTTCCAATTTGAACATAGTTTGCATTCTCCCTACCATCTTCATGCAATTTCCCAGTGCAAATTGATCACACTTTTATTATCTTTGAAAATATTGGCATTAAGATTGGAATTAGGTAGATCGATGTTAGCTCGAAAAAATTGTTATTTACTTCAAGTCTTTTAAGTAATTGTACCCCTCCTTTCGATACTTAGTGGATTGTTCATCTCTTGTTCTCACAGATTCGTGGGTTACCAGGCTTCTAGGTACACAAAAGTTTCGAAGCAGTTTTCACTGCCATCCGTCCTCGCCAACTTCATGCACTTCCCTATGCACATTAATTATGCCTTTATTACTCACGACTCGCCAGACACATCGAAAATATTGGCATTAAAAATCCAAAAGGTTGAGGACACCTCCCGTTAAAACACATTGAAGCAAGATTTACCATAGATTATATTTTTTTGTTGCAGCGTCCATTTTAAATACTATGAGGAGCAAAGGAACTTTCTCATCACCTTATGGCTGCAGCCTGACAACATTTCTATGGAGATACCCTGAATATTTTCGGGCACGAGGACCATATTTTTCAGTGGTCCATAGATTATGACTACTACTCATCCTGTTATGCCCAAGAGAAAGTTATCTCGACATATGGAATTGCAGCGACAAATTATGTCCCCAAATTTTTTTACTTTAAGGAGTTGGTCACGTGCTACACAGAGAACTATATTACGAACCATCGGGTTATCCAGATGGGCATCCATTCCCAAGTCTCCCTATCACCTAAAGTATTTCAAAATATGTTAACACTTCCTGAACCAACAAGTACTTTCAAGGGAGAGAATTGCAGACAGTTCTTAAAGAAGCATGGTAATGAATTGGACCTCTTGCCAAATTTCTTACAGAACCCAGCAGGCGCTCCCTGGGACATAGCCATATTACAAGTTAGTGCATTTAAAAACATTTTTTGGCAAATTGCATGGCTTTTCATGAGGATAATGTTATAAGAAAGTGCAGCCAACATCTCACATATGATTCTGTATATTTTATATTTTACAGTCAAGGAAGAATCCATCTTCCATTGCCGCAAGTTGATTTCCATTGAAATCTCTTCCCAGTTATTGAAATACAAAAGGCAGAAGAAATTCTTTATGTCATCTTATTTAATTTTTGTCATGGTGAATTGCTACCCATTCCCTGGACTGTCTATGTGTAAGAATCTGAACTATGAATTTGACCCAGTAACATTGTCATACCAGATATTATGGAAACACGATGCTTGCCAACATTTTCATAAAGTCTTTAATGATTTTCTTTCAATTTTTAAAGCATTCATATTTGGAAAGTATTTTCCCTAGTTGTTTGGCTAGCTACCAATATTCCTAGATAGGAAGGGCACACTAGAAGAAATGGACAACTATAAATTTATAACGATTTTTGGGTATAAACAAAATCCTTGCTTCTTTCCATGTCACATATCTGGTACAATGTTTTCTACTGGAATAGCAAAGAATTACATCTACTGGTTTCATTTTTCCCATGAAAAAAAAAAGTCAATTCATCTCTCTGGGTTGGAAATTCGGGGATTTCATGGTCAGGAAACACTTCAATAGTTCTTTCACTAAAAATATCCTGAATGAACTTGGTCCCAATACCAATGACTCACCCAAGCAGAACCAAAAAGGTCCGGGTGAAAAAAATGCCCAATCCCCGACCGCCACACCCAAGACCACAACATCTCGGAGCAGTACTCCAACGTCCTATCTAAGTAACAAAGTCACACACGGTTTTTCAGGCGAAGGAGGAGATACAAACCCTCCCTTTGGAAAAATTGAAAGTTCTCACAAACTTCCCACGATAAAAAAATGGAAAATAATAGTCCAATAACATGAGGGACCGAGGGGAGAAATTGATCCACAATCTCTCCCTCGAATATATGGAACTAGAAATTGACATTGACAAAATGTTCCCTGATGACGACCAGCTAGAGAGCACTATTCCACACAATCCTGGGATGGAAATAATTGGCATAGATACATTTGACTCAAAAGAGTCTTTTGCATTTCAGAGCATTTTTTCTTACAACGAATCCAAAAAATTGATTATTGAAAAAAAAGATGTCAAGAATAAGAAAGGGAAATCTCGTTTAGAAATCAACCTAGGCAACATGCACCCTTCCCATATCTCCCAGATACATCGAGAAACTGGATATGCTCTAGACAACTCTATTAGTGGCCTTGAAACGGAAAACATCATGTTAAAGGAGAGAATCAAAGAATTGGAGGCAATTTTAATGCCTCTTCCACTGTTTGCTACTCCTTTGGAAATGGTCGGGCCCACCACATCTGTAGCAAAGTTAAAAGGATCAAAAAGCCATCTCAAATCAGCCCGAGGCTATGTGGAAAAGAATATAAACAGAAGAATATAATTAATAACAGAGGGTTGGGAGATGTCAAAGAATATGGTCTCTTTTGGAACAAGAGGGCATGTTTTTCATGAGTATCTGCAAGCAGATCTCAAGAACGAGAAAGTTTTCTACCTCAATGCAGTTTTACCATTTGGTGTTAAAGTTATCGGTATCACGGAATTCAGAAGAAGACATGAGGATCTCCCTTCCCTGGATCGAATAGACCAGCTAAACGCATGATGGAAAGAAAAGGTAAAGAACCTCAATGGTATCATTAAATCATGTGTCCAGGCCATACCTAAAATGACAAACTATTCAAGAAGTTAACTGAAATAGATCTAGTTGCCAACACCAATGAAGTCTAGGACCCTAAATTGATATTCAAATCATTGTTTTTAATCAAGAAATCATTTGATGATCAAGTTCATATCTATTAAAAAATGTCATTTGAAAATTTCTATGGTATTTTTGAATATGGTGAATATGATGTGAAAACCTGGCTAGTCAGTTATGAAATTAAAAACCAAGATATTCAAGAAGCATTGCACAACCTGTGTATTGATCTAAGGGACTTGGAAAGTGAATTGTTTGATATAAAAATATGGTATAAAATCAACGTAGTTCCCATGAGGAGATACATCAAAGAATGGTTCAAAAAGGTTGTCAACCAGATTACCAATGAAGGTCAAAGCCGAGGAAAGCCATAAAAGTACATCACCAAGAAAATGACAAGGCATGGGACACCATCATAGTAAGTCGATATTGATCACAATCTTCTTTTCTCATCCACTTACTCTAACAAAGCTTTAACCAAGGACTGGCAACTTCCTCTTTCTTCTTGCCAGGTCTTGTTGTTTCCATCACCGACTTTCTTCTTTCTACAAACGTCATTCTTGTAAATCTTTGCTTTGTAGTCCATGGCAGTCCAAGTCCCAGTCATTATGTCAAACACATTTTTATTTCACAGAATATGTAATGAACTATATATTGTTTTACAAATTCAAAGACAACTATTTTTGGGAAATATTCTCAATTGTATTTTGTGACCCGGTTTATCTGAATATAAATATTTGAGGTTGTTCTATGGTGATATTCATTGTTTGCTGTTGTTATTTGAAATATGTATTTCTTCTTAAAATTAAGTCATTTCCATGTACATTTTCATGTTCTATATTGCGCATATATTACAAATTCCTATATTTCAGAATATTCTTCGATATAGAAAATGAAAAGTCATATATTTTTTTCTCTATTACTTATGGGTTTGAGAAGAAATTGCGAGACCAAAAAACCATTCAAATTCGAACATGGTTTACATTTGGGCCACAAATAATCTATTAAGATACATTAATATGAATACATTTTAAATAAATATAAAAAAAATCCCTTTAAACTTGAACCTGACTTTCTCGGGCTCTTGGATTGCCCACGGGTTGATTGGTCCCCGTGTTGGCAAAAATTAATATGTCAAAGTCATGCAAGAATTTATCAAGAGCACAATCACTACCACAAGTTTCGATAAAAACTAATCTTCAACAAAGCATTTGATCACAACCATTTTAATGGTGAAAGAACAATAGAAAATGCGTAAGTGGATAAAATATTGGAGTAGAAAATGTTTTTTTTGCAATGGGGATTTCAAAGTATATGCAATTGTATACAACTTCAGAAACATACAGAAAATATCTTGCAAGGAAATGGAATATCTATTACAGATTTGAATATATTAGCCCGTATTTTTTGTCTTCTATACTTAACCAACTTCATGTTTCTCAATTCCCTCTACCTTTTGCTTCTTGTTACTTAGTCGTTTTACCGAAAATGTCTAGTTGTGTGGGTTGGCAGACTCATGGCTTCACATTTGCAATCGTGATTTTATATCACGACTCTGACCAACCGCTTCCCCATTCCATACCTAGGCACATTTTTTATTATGGATTTCTGGGAAAGCACGCACTATATTGCACTACCATTGTTCTGTGAAATCCAAAGAGCACCCAGACTTCTGCAATATAAAAATTTAAAACCAGACTCTCAGATCATACCCTCTTCCCCATTACACAGTTTGCACTCAAAATTTTCAAGATCTACAATTTGACCTTCGGGTCCTCACATCTCCTGTGGAAATATTGTTACCCCATTTTGAAGCCCGTTTGTCCTCTTTCCATACTTCACCATTGGACCAAATCTCTTTTTCGGATCGTCAAGTTGATGGGTTCACGAAATATCCAATTCCTAATCGTGTTTTAATGTGGCCGCCACCTTCGCACTTCTTTCAAGTATGCAATAACTGAAGTTTAATGCTGATAGCTCCATAAACATATAGAAAAGATCTTGCTAGGAAATGGAATATCTATTACAGATTTTGATATATTATACCTTCCTTTCCCTCTTCTATACTTAACCAAATTCCCATTTGTTTTCCCTTTACTCTCTCTTTCTGGTTATTTAGTCGTTTTTCCGAAAATGTCTAGCTGTGCGGGTTGGTAGGCTCACGGGTTCACATTTTCACTCGTGATTTTATATCCCAACTTCGACCAACCGCTTCCCATTCCATACATAGAAACTTTTGAGATCGTGGTTTTCTGTTCAGGTGGGCTCTACAATGTACTTCCATTGTTCTGTCACCTGCAAACAACACCCGAACTTCCGCGATATACAAATTTACTGCCGGACTCCCACATCATACCCTCTTCCGTGATACACAGTTTGAACTCAAAAGTCTTTCGTTATACACATATTTTAATATATTAGCCCTTCCTTTCCCTCTTCTATACTTAACCAAATTCCCGTTTGTTTTTCCCCTTTACTTTCTCTTTCTGGTTATTTAGTCATTTTTCCAAAAATGTCTATTTGTGTGGGTTGGCGGGTTCACAGGTTCACATTTTCACTTCTTCTTTTATATCCCAACTCTGACCGACCACTTCCCATTCCATACCTAGCAAATTTTTAGATCACGGATTTCTAGGCAGATGCGCTCTGCATTGCACTTCCATTGTGTCGTGACCTGCAAAAGCACCTAGACTTCCGCGATAGACAAATTCACTGTCAGACTCCAACGTCATACCCTCTTTCGTGATGCATAGTTTGCACTCAAAATTTCTGAGACCTGCAATTTGAGCTTCAGGTCCTCTCGTCTCCTGGGAAACTATTGTCACCACATTTTCAACCCCGTTTGTCCACTTTCCATAATTGGACATTTCTTGGAATCTCTTTCGTGCCTCCAATTCCTAGTCGTTGTTTCTAGTGCCCGCCGCCTTCTCACTTCTTTCCAACTTTGCAATAATTGAGCTTTAATCCTAACAGATCACCATGCCTCTAGGAGATATTCATAGTAACTGTTCGTAGACAATTTTTCTAGAAACATGCAGAAAATATGCTTCCAGGTAATGGGATATCTATTACAAATATCAATATACTAGGTATAATTTGAATATTGTTTCCCTGTTGCATACTCAGCTAATTTTTTTCTTGTGGGTTCCCGGACAGTCAGACTGCACTTCCTGCAGTGTTCCTTGACCTACAAACAGCACCCCATCTTTCGCAATGTACAAATTGACTTCCGAACTATCAAATCATCCCCTCTTCCGTGTTACACATTTTTCACTCAAAATTTTTGATACATACAATTTGACCAGTGAGGCCTCATGTCTCCTTGGGAACCCTTGTCACCCTATTTTGATGCCCTTCTGACCGCTTTCCACACTTGGCCATTTCTTAGAATCTCTTTGGCGGATCATCGGGTTGGCGGGTTCAGACAATTTCCAATTCCTAGTCGTTTTTTCCTGTATCCACTACATTCACACTTCTTTCCAAATATATGCAATAAGCTTACAACTTCTTCATAAACAAGCAAAAATGATCTTTCCATGAAATGGGATATCTATTACAGATTTGAATAGATCATCCCTTCTTTTCCCTCTTTTATACTTAACCAAATTCCCATTTCTCTTTTCCCTCTACTTTCTCCTTCTTGTTACTTAGTCGTTTTACTGAAAATGTCTAGTTGCGCGGGTTGGAGGACTCATGTCTTCACATTTTTAGTCGTTCTTTTATATCGTGACTCCGACTGACCGCTTCCCCACTCCATACCTAGCCATAATTTTTATCATGGATTCCTGGGCAGGCAGTCTCTAGATTACACTTCCATTGTTCTATGACCTCCAAAGAGCACCCAGACTTCCGTGATATAAAAATTTACAACCGGGCTCTCACATCATATCCTCTTCCCTGTTACATAGTTTTTACTCATAAGTTTCGAGAGCTACAATTTGACAGTCGGGTCCTCATGTCCCCTGGCGAACTATTGTCACCCCATTTTTGAAGCTCGTCCATCCACTTTCCATACTTCGCCATTTGTCCTTGCTTGCACTCTTTTCTTTTACACATTTTGCAGTTAAAATTTTTGAGACATACAATTTGACCGTCGGCCCTAACCTCTACTGAGAATCCCCTGTAACCTTATTTTGAAACCTTTCTGACTGCTTTCAGACTTGTCCATTCCTTGCTTTCACTTGTTTAATAAATGCATCATACTGATCAATATTATGCGTTCATGTCTATCTTATTTATAATAAAATATTGTTTATAAACACACAC
>JZKD02S0640105.1:200068-216207 GCA_000966675.3 Picea glauca
TGTGTGTGTGTGTGTTTTAAACGTTAACAGGGACGAATGAACGAAACAGGGATAAATGTATACGTATGCATATATTTCAAAAAAGTCAAATATATGTATGCATCAATGCATGAATAAAATGACTATGGGTGTATGACTGCTTCAAACTGTAAACAAGATCCATTTTACAATAAAAAACAAATGCATATGAATACGCGGAGTTGAAATTGGTGAGACCTCTAGAAAACAATTTCAGTTGGGGGTAAACAATCCTTTTAATAAAAGAAACAAGAATTTTTCACTTCATGTTACATTTCAAGTAGAACTTGGTTAAACAAAAATGTGTTTAAACCCTCAGTGATCAGATACAGAGAATCAGTGCTTGAACAGAGGACCTCTTAGCTTCCAAAAGAACAAACTACGAATAGAATTCGAGAGCACCCGATCTCAACAAGAGGAAGGGATTTATTATTTGGAACCGAGTACCTTTGCCAGGTTGAGTAGAGGCTAGAACCTGTGCTAGGAAGGAGCACACCTGCATTCGGCCAACACAATAATACATTAGAAAACTTACAGAGGAATAACCTTGTTCTATAAACTCAAGAAGGAAACAATGATGACTGTAGCCGACCGAATACTTAACTCAGGGTCGAAACGCCACACCCTCCTGTTGCCATACTTCGTAATCAACACAGTCGGATGGGAGAAGAGTCTGGAAGCTCCTGGTGGGTACCCTCACAACAGTAAGAGCCCCACCATCATTACATAGAAAAACCAAATGACAAATATTCTTTTCCTTGACAAAATAAAAATGGCAGTGCAAAAATTTCAAACAAAAAATCATTTGAAAAGAAAACCCTCAACAAACAAGGCAGAGAAGGAAAGGAACGGCATCATATTAATCTTGAAGAATAACTTAACATCATTGAGGAATACTACTCTGAATCATCCCAGTTACAGTTTTTGAGTATTGGTTAGACAAGGATTAAACTGGGGTAATCCCACAGGACACACGCACAGGGAACCTTATGTATAGTTCCCAGTAGTAGAGGGTCTGCGACCCAGGTATTACAGTAAGAAAGAAACCTTTTACTGTCACTACGAAAACAAAAAGAAAAAAAAAGAATGTGTAGACTCTGTGAGGGCAAGGTAAGTCTATAACCACAGTGAAGTAAATAGGAAACAACCCTTTCCTTCCCAGCTTCAACCAAAATATTAAACTCTGTTCGAATCTAAGATTACGACAATCCCTTAGAGAAACTTACCAGTAATTACCATCAACTGCACCAAGGGTTTCTCATGGAGGCGGTAGTTGTTTCCTGTGAAAGTTGCAGAGCCTCCCCTACGAAGGTGCAAGGGAGAAATGAAAACCTAAGAGGCACAATCGTCATTCTTTACAGCTTGTAACGTACAAGACCTTGCTCTAGGGAAAGTTGGAGTATCCAGATTGGAAGGAGTCGGAGGAAGAGACATCGAGACTGTGGATTGTAGGAACCTTAATTAAAATCCCTGGCAGAGTCTTAAACACCTCCTGACAGGCACATATACCACCTTAAATGCAAGAGATACAAAGTAAACCAAACACTATTGACCATCCAAAGAACTAGTCGAATACCAACCCCGAAAATTATTGTTTCGTTACTCTGGCCAGTGGAAGAGAGTTAGATAGATTTGGATGTGTGGAGATTGGTGCGGACAGAGTCGAGTTCGGTTGGTTATGGGAGGGACGAGCTGTAACATAACGAAATAGAACCATCCAAGGAAAATCGCTTGGAAAACCTTTCCATTACATTTATTAACCACATTAAAGACCTTACCAGTCATGACTTAAAAAATGAAGTTGACATAGTTAGGTAGCGCTTGAGCCTTGATAAATCTGAGACATAGCTCTATGTGCATAGTACGTTTGATAAATACAAAGGGATTGAATTCTCATCCTTGAGTATAGGTAGGGCATGCACTATAGTAAACCTTATAATAAAGTGCGCACACTATAATAAACCTTATGATAAAGTAAGTTTTGGATTTACTTGCTTTTCGAATATTTTGAAAGATATTAAGCCAAGGGGTTTTTCTTAAGCCATGTGTGTTAAGCCAGCATGTTAGAAGGCCATGAAAATAAAACAAAGTGTAAATATCTGGCTCACAAGTGGGTCAAACAAAATCGAATAGCAAGTACATTACCACAAAAAAAAAAAAAAAAAATTGAGAATTTCTAGGTTCATTACACTTGGATTGAAATGTTTGATCCACAAATCCCTAGGGGTGTAAGCTATTTTACTTCCTAGGGTTTTAACAACAAAACAAGATGACCTTGGAGGGTGTACGCTCTTGTAGTTCTCCAAGACAACTTGTAAAAAATTATTTTCTTAAGCAAGAGAAAAAAAATTGGGGAGGGTGTATGCCCTTATACTCCTCCAAGGGTCTAACCAACTAATTATGGGAAAAAGCAAGACAAAAGACAATAAATGCAGATTTTTCCTTACCAATTCCACAAAAAAGGCTAGATCAAACCCTAATCTTCCAAGTTGAGTCCATCCACTTGCATAAGAAAGAGTCTCCAAGAATAGTGCATCACTTTTCACCACCAATAGAAAATATAAACCATAACAATCACATAAGAGATATAAATAGCCAACAGGGCCGAAAATTTCAGATAAATATCCTTCTCCACAAGGGAGAGCTATGTTTAAAATCAGATTTTATGATCTATATTTATACTAAATGTAGCTACAATAATTTTTCCAAAAAATAAGGAGTAAAACATAATATTAGGGGTCTAAAACCCTAATATTTCCCCCATAACAAAGTAATATTAAAAAAATCACTTAAAATTTCACTTTTTGCAAAAATTAAACCCTAATTTAGGAGGATGTCACCCCTTTAAGGGACGTTTTTCCACTTTGAATAATTAGTTGGTGTTGGACAAGCATGGATGGGCCTCCAAATTCCATGTGTCAAGCATATAGGCACTCATATAATTGTGAAGACCCTTCTCCTCCTAAAATGTACATGTGTCAAAGAGTGGCACCCCAGCACCATGCCCTAGCCCCAAAGATCATGACATCAAGCTCAAAAGTGGAATGTTTTTCCCCTCCTGGGAAAATCGTTTGGCAAGTACGGGGTGGGATAGGTTTTCCAAGTCATCAACAAGTCCTTCCAAGTGTCATCTCTCTCATTCGTCATGCGGGGCCCTGGAATCCAACCTGTGGATTTGTATCCCTATGGAAGCCCAAGCTAGGCTTGTTCTCCCAAAACTATCCACTAGCTAGGTCCTGCAAAGACAAATGAGAACTCCCTCCAAGGATATCAAGTCATAACATCATGATAATTGAATCCAATCAATAAATAATCCATCTAAGCATCTGCTTCAAAGATCACTATATCAAAAAATTAACATCTCAAAGACACGTTATGACTTGTCAAGCTTAAATATGGGAGGGTTGACAAGGTGTCCTATTGGGTAGATCTTTCCCTAGGTAAAGGAGAGATTCCAAGAGGTCCCTCTCTAAGCCATGTAAATTGTATGAGGTGGTTGAACAAGACTCAATGGGATTAGATTTCATGACATACAAGGGGTCGTTGTGTCTCATTCATGGGTGCCTTTGTAGAGGGTGTCTAGTACCTTCGTTTGCAATGCATTTTTTCCAAGCCCATAAATTTCCTTTTATCTTTCTTTCTTTATTTTATTTTAATATGGAATAAGGAGACATTGAAGGTCACTTCCTAGTGTGGTGACCATGTGGTGGAAATTTCACCCACAAACACCTAATGGAAATGAGAGGGTTGGTTTGTGATGATACCCCCTTTCTCTCAGCCATGCAACTAAGAGCCATTACCTTGGTTTGGTGACCAGATGATGGTAATTTCATACCAATTGATATTCATGGACGTGATAGGACGGCTCGTGACAAGACCTCATATCCTTCAACTAACCTTTTAAGCATTTTGTATTGTATTTTGGATCCCCTTTACTCAAATATAAGTGTTTTATTGCTTTCTTGGGTGATCCCTGGGTGAAGCATCTGGAAGGTTTATCACAAGAATTTTATTTTTTACCCAACATCAGCCCCTTTAGTCCTTTATCCCATTCTTTCCATAGAATGAGGGACAACCCCTTCTTGGGTCAATACACCCTAAAATCCCAAGATATAAGGAAATGGAGGGGAATAATGATGGAAAGTGGTAAGTATGGTCGGGAATGGTACAATGGATCATTAAGGGAGTTCCCAATATCAAACCAATCCCCAAGGAAAACCACTTACTAAGGAACAATGTCAACCACCAAGGTGAAGCAGAGCAGAAGGCATAATGTCCAAGAACATATCATGAAATATATAGAAATCTAAGTTGCAACATAATCAAATGTCTTAAAAATTGAAATGATGCTCACCACAATACTGACTTGTACCTCATGGAGCAAGGCCCACTGCCTTCCAGAATCCAACTAGTGTGGTGGATTCCACCTGTAAACCTATGAACATCTATGGTGGTGAGTGGGTTTTCTATCTCTGCAAAAGGGTATTGTTGTTCATATAGTCTCCCAACACTCCATATCTACAACCTGAGGATCTCGAGACATGATATCCTTAGTTATCCAACAAATGGGGATAACATCTAGCTCCTACTTGGTGACATTTTCTCATCGTAGAGTGCATGATAACCACAACATCTCCTAGTAAACATGTGACTAATTACTTGGGGTCCTGGGACAATGAATATTAAGCCTCAAAGGTGTCAGGTGAAATCGTACAACCAGTGCAACCACTTGATCATCGAACGAAGACATTTCCCCATGTTCTTAATCATATGAAACAACAAAGATAATTCTATCACATAGTAATCATGAGCATAAAAATATATATAATCAAACGTGAAATAATACTCATGGAGATGGGTGGGAGGGAGGAAATCCTATTGGAAAGAAACCATGATCTCGATCGTCCTGGAACTCTCGCTTGCAAGTATAGCCACAAGATCGATCTATCAATCTCTAGAGTGGAATATATGATGGCTGATCTTCATCCTCACTTAGAATATCATTGTTCCCTGAAGGTTGACAAAGTAGAAGAGATCCAAATAAAACCCTATGATTTCCCAAACAAGGGGAAACAAGGTAAGGCACAAACTTAGAGAAAAAATATCCATCGGAATCAGAAAACATCTCTTCTTTGTCAGCAAATCCATTCCCAAAGTATTAACATGAAAGTAATTTTGTTTGATAGTATGGACCCTCGATTTCTTTGGGAAGGCCATGACCTGGTTTCTATCAAAATCTAAGTATGGTGGTTGAAAATCATCCTGAAAACGTTGTGTCAAGTTGTCCTCGAAATAATGGAACAAATATGTGATCATGTCACTATCACCATCCCAAATATTTTTTTCATATATGTATGGATACCAATCCTTTGTTTAATGGATTCCCTCAACATCATAATTTGGATCTTTGTCAAAGGTGAAAAGGTTCATGTCCCATCCACGTTTTCCAATCTGTATGAAATTGTTAATATGTTGATCAACTGCATCTGAGGTGGCCTCTTCACTTCTAGGTTCATGGAGCAGACTATCATCAAGATCCTCTAAAGGTTCATAACTCATAGTGTTCTCCTCTTGATCTTCAATGTGATAAGCTTCATCAGGATATTCTTGGAAGATTTCTTCATAAGAACGTTCTTCAAGCATCTCTTCATCTGTGAGGGATTGGTCTTCAGCAAATTCATGCAATAACTCTTTCACTTGGTTAATTAGCTCTTCAATGGCTTTATTAGTATCTTTTTCCCTTTCCATCTGCAAAATTCCCTTCCATGAGGGATGGCAAGGTCTTGGTTGATTCCAATGTGCCATAGTCCCATCGACTAGAAGAAGAACTCAAAGTAATTTCCAGGGGAGAGAAAGGCTTATCAAAGGGTCAAAGGGGAGAGTAGGGGACATGTGAGTAAGGAAAAGGTGGGTTCAAGAAAGGTGGAGTCACCATACAAACTTTTAAATAAGGTTTTTCAAAGGAAAAGGGTAGGTTCTTGGATTGGAATCGTCAAGCAAGCTCGGGGTGAAGGCTTTGGGAAAGAGAATTGCCAAAAGTGTGGTTTAGGGCATGAAGAGGATTCAAAATCCTCCCCATAAATGGTGCCAAAATGTTATAGCATAAGTTGTAGGTTGGGAAAATCCCGACCCAACCACAAAAGCAAGTGCCACAACTTACGAAACCTACACCCAATGTCACGTCGATGTAGGTCCCACACTTTGGGGGTGACTAAGGTCACTCCTGGGTGGAAATCCCAGAGACCCTAGGGGGAATGAAAAGGATGAAGGGAAATGTAATGATAAGTCCACCATAAGGTCAAGTGATGGAAGAAATGATTGGTTGGGAATGGTAAGTGAAGAGAGGTAAATGGATACCAAGTGAAGAGATAGTTGTCGGTGTACCTGTACCTTCCCAAAACACAAGAAAAGACACCTTGAAATGATATGTGTTATTATGGATCAACAATTTAATATTGTTTTCCCTAATTTTCAGCAATGGATGAAATTTTATATCAGAAAATAAAGTATCCAAAACAGTGTATAAATCACAAGATCAAATGGCAATATCATCAATGAATTTAGTAATTAATTACGACTTGAGCATAGCACTTTAAGACTGAATAAAGCAAGTTGTTATAAAATGATTTTGTTCTGTAAATTATCAGCCTTATGTCTGTAACATTCAATGACATGTAGCAGCTAAATCAACCATAGAAAAATCCCCAAAAATAACTTAAACAATGCACCCTAGTTAGTGGAATTAGTGGCTAAAAGAAGGAGAGACGTTAGGGGCTAGTTAGTGAGATATTAGCACCTATTGTTAGTGATTTTATGCAGCCTAATGAATGTAGAAATAAGTTAATACAGCAATGAGAAAGTATGGAAGAGAAGGGATGCCCTAAGGGAAGAAAAACCCCGAAGGCATTAAGATCTTTATCCAAAGGAGAAAGCTTGTAAAGGTTGAAATTTCATGTCTATCGAGGCAAATTTTTTGTATCTCCAATGCAAATTAAAATATGATTAGTGCCTTACTATTGGGTTTATGGGGTAAATTAAAAATATGGATTTTCTAAGAACTTTGGGGTGTACACCCTTGTAGTTCCCAAGTGTAACTAATTCAATCTAGGAAATTCCAAGAGGGTGGACGCCCTTGAACTTCTCTTGGCACAACCTTGAAAAATATATTTGACGTTGAGAAGAAAAACTTGGATTGAAATGTTTTATCCACAAATCCCTAGGGGTGTAATCCCTTTTACTTCCTAGGGTTTGAAAAACAAACCAAGATGACCTTGGAGGGTGTACACTCTTGTAGTTCTCCAAGACAAATTTTAAAAATTGACTTTCTTAAGAAAGAGAAAAAAAACATGGGGAGGGTGTATGCCCTTATACTCCTCCAAGGGTATAACCAACTAATTATGGAAAAAAGAAATACAAAAGACAATAAATGCATATTTTTCCTTGCCAATTCCACAAAAACGGCTAGATCAAACCGTAATATTCCAAGTTAAGTCCATTCACATGCATAAGAAAGAGTATCCAAGCATAGCGCATCACTTTTCACCACCAATAGAAAAGATAAACCATAGCAATTTCACAAGAGATAGAAATAGCCAAGAGGGATGAAAATTTCAGATAAGTATCCTTCTCCACAAGGGAGAGCTATGTTTAAAATGAGATCTTATGATCTCTATTTATACTAAATGTAGCTACAATAGTTTGTCAACAAAATAAGGAGTAAACCACAAGATTAGTGGTCAACAACCCTAATATTTCCCCCTTAACAAAGTAATATTAAACAATTCACTTAAATTTTCACTTTTTGCAAAAATTAAACCCTAATTTAGGAGTATGTCACCCCTTTAGGGAATGTTTTTCCACTTTGAGGAAGTTGTTGTTGTTGGAGAAACATGGATGGGCCTCCAAAGGCCATGTTTCAAGTATCTAGGAACTCATATCATGGTGAATACCCTTCTCCTCTGCAAACGTCCATGTTTCAAAGAGTGGCACCTCACCACCATCCCCTGGCCCTCAAGATCATGATGTCAAGCTCAAAAATGGAACGCTTTTCCCCTCTTGGTAAAATAGTTTGGCAAGTAGGGGGTGGTATAGTTTATATAAGTCATCATCAAGGCCATACAAGTGTCATCTCTCTCATCTGGCATGCAGGCCCCTGGAATCCAACTTGTGGGCTTGTATCCCTATGGAAGCCCAAGCTATGCTTGTTCACCAAAAACTATCTACCAACTAGGTCCTGGAAAGAAAAATGAGCACACCCCCCAAGGATATCAATTCATAAAATCATTATAAGTGAATCCAATAAATAAATAATCCATCTAAGCATGTGCATCAAAGATCATTATATCAAACAATTAACAGCTCAAAGACACTATGCGACTTGTCAAGCTTAAATATGGGAGGGTTGACGATGTGTCATATTGGGTAGATATTTACATAGGTTAAGGAGAGCTTCCAAGAGGTCCCTCTTTAAGCCATGTAAAGTGTATGAGGTGGTTGGGGCCAAGACTCAATGGGAATAGGGATCATGACATACAAGGGGCTCTAGTGTTTCATTCATGGGTGCCTTTGTAGAGGGTGTGTGGTACCTTCGTCTGCAATGCATTTTTTCCAAGCCCAACAATTTCCTTTTATATTTATTTCTTTATTTTATTTTAATATGGCATAAGGAGAGGTTGAAGTTCACTTCTTGGCGTGGTTACCAGGTGGTGGAAATGTCACCCACAAACACCTAATGGAAATGAGAATGATGGCCCATGATGAGACCCCCTTTCTCTAAGCCATGCAACTGAGAGTCATTACCCTGGTTTGGTGACCAGATGATGGTAATGTCATACCACTAGATATTCATAGATGTGATAGGTCGGCTCGTGATGAGACCTCCTATCCTTCAACTAACCTTTTAATAATTTTCTATTATATTTTGGGTCCCCTTTACTCAAAGATAAGTGTTTTATTGCTTTCTTGGGTGATCCCCGAGCGAAGAATATGGAAGGTTTATCAAAACGATTTTATCTTTTACCCAACATCAACCCCTATGGGCCTTTTTCCCCTTCTTCCCATAGAATGAGGGACAACCCCTTCTTGGGTCAATACACCCTAAAATCCCAAGATATAAGGAAATGGAGGGAAATAATGATGGAAAGTGGTATGTATGGTCGGGAATGGTACGATGGATCATTAAGGGAGTTCCCAGTAGCAAACCCATCCCCAAGGAGAACCACTTACTAGGGAACAATGTCCACCACCAAGTGAATCAGGGAAAAATTCATAATGTCTAAGCACATATCATGAAATCTAGAGAAATCTAAGATGCAACATAATCAAATGGCTTAAAAATTGAAATGATGCTCACCATAATACTGACTTGTACCTCATGGAGTAAGTCCCACTGCCTTTCGAAAGCCAACTAGTGTGGTGGATGCTATATGTAAACCTGTGACTATCTGTGGTGGTGATTTGGTTTTCTATCTATGAAAAAGGCTATTGTTGGCCATGTAGTCTCTCGACACTCCATATATGCGACCTGAGGGCCTTGAGACATGATCTCCTTAGTTATTCATAAAATTGGGATAACAATCGTGACTCATCTCGAACCACATATTGTGGTTATGCGTGTTAAGGAGTGACTAGGGGATCCTCGATCACTCTGTTACGGCAATGAACTCATCATACCACTATGTGAAGGAGACATTGTGAGAAGCCTCGTTGGTAGATGCAGGGAGAAAATGTCATGGGTCAAAAATATTGGTAATACGACCATCATCATTGAGAGAAATATGGCATCCCCTCAGCGACTGCCTTTTCCACATGGTGAAGGCGATGAGCAAGTAACCTGAGATGAAATAACTGGCTTGGTCATCCGCATGTACACAAGCCTGGAACAACTGGGTAAGCAAGTATTTTCACCAGTTCATAGGTGCGCCATTCGTGTTGAAATATTCCAATGCAATGGCATTCAGAGTACACTCGTCCTTCATGTACTTGCGCATCACCTTCCCCACAATTAGGTAGCAATCCATGCAGACCTATTCATCATTAATAGACACAATGTGTGCTCCTCAACCTTCGCAACATGTATTCTATTTTTCATAGAGTCTCAGTTCCCCCTTCTTCTTACCGTGATTTCCAGAGCCTTAGAAGCCTTCAGTGACCTATTGGCCATGTATGGACAACCCTCTGAGTATATGGATTTCCTCCAATTGGATTGGGTAGGCCTAGTCTAGCCAAAGGGTATTGTTGTGCACTTTGATTATCATAAATTTGGTGCATCATCCATCTTCTCCAGTAGTACCAAAGACAGTAAAATTACAAAGACACAACAAAGTGGAATCTTGCAAGGGAATGTAGTCAAGATTTCACTACCACTAGAACTCTTTGTCAAGAAATGTAGTTCAATCCATGAAGGCATTGGTATCCATATGTGGGAATTCTACAACATAGGTAAAATTGAGGTCAACTAACCTAGTTTTTTCAACCTTCCCATGCAGATCGACTTGAACAGTAACCCATGGATAAATAAACTTCATTGAAACAATGGTTCTAAGAGCCCATTCACTAGGTGTGAAAATCATTGGAATAGGTTGACATTGGTAAGCAAATAACATCGGGGGACAAAGACGTGGAAGTAGGATTATAGAGTGCTCAAGAGGCTCTAGGACTGACTCTACAGTGAGCGTGATCATAAAACAAAACATGAATTCATCGGCCAATGTTTATTTTATAATAAATATGAGGAAGGTGATGCGACGACAATTCATTGAATGCTACAGGGTGACAAGAGTGGGAATTAATGACAACTAAATCCCTCAAATGAAAAAAAATCCACGACATGATTGGGGAACCTAAATGTATAAATGGAAATTTAGTAATGGGATAACATATCAACTCGAGAAAGTAATGAGTCGATGAGTAGTTAATAAAAAAAAATAAGGACAATTGTTAATATTTAATTGACTATGACAAGTAGAGACATGATGAAAAAAAAGGTACTAACGACTTTTAATTACCCATGTGATGACACAAGGGTATGGAATTCAAAATTCGGAAACATTAAGTACGAGATGATGTGATTGATGTTGGAGTTACTTCACACACACCTAGGATTTATTTTTCCTAAGGTTTTTATTTTTTTATTAGTCATAATTAGTCATTATCCAGTCTCCTATATTTTAGGAGAGAATATTCCACCTGGAGAATATTCTCTTTCAGATCACACTTCAGTTTGACTAGTTGAGTTGAGTTTAGATGTTGCATTGGGATCATCACCATGATAATTCAACATTTCCTTGGTATCATCACCAAAGTGGTGCATTAGGCTTGTTTCCTTGAGTTAACTCCTCACTACTTTCCGTTCAGTCATTTAACTAAAGACTAGTTGACTAGTTAACTCAACTAGGTGGCAGATCACTCCCGTAACTGCCTGAGAGACTAGAATAGGTGGAAATTCACTCCCGTAAAAGTTGGTGTGTGTCCAAATCACTCTATATCACCACTATGGGGACTTGGTTCACCTCAAGTCAAACTCATTGAGTTATACAGAGTATATAATGTGTAAATTATTCATTATTCATAACGGTTAATGAGAATTATTTCCATTCTTTCTCTCCTTGTTCTTCTTGTTCCAATTCTTTCTACAAATGTGTGTATCATTGTTTATCTAGATCTATTATGTGCAGGTCAATACATTTACATGGTATCATATTCGGTGGACTACTAAGAAAAAGCTACACCAAAATTTTTTGCAGGTACAAAAGATCGAAGACAAGGAAAAGATGGAATTCCAAAAAGAATTCATTCTTACACCTTACAATTATTTTGCATGGAAGGAGAAAATAGCCATACATCTCTGATCCATAGGGTTGTATAGGTTAACCATGAATACAAATACAGAACTGACATCAGCCATAGAAAAATCCAAGTACTTAAATCGCATGGATGAGGCACTCGGAACAATTTGCAGTCTTATTTCTCCCGATCTCCTTTTTCACATATCTTCTTGTAAGACTCCCAATGAAGCCTGGAAAATCTTGGAAGGGCTCTTTGGAAAACAGGATGAGATGAGGGGACACATGTTGGAGGTGGAGCTTCTCACATTGGATCCAAAAATCTTCGACAATAATATTTCTTTACAAAATTCAAGGATTTATTGTCGCAACTCAAAGCTTGCAGGGTTGATAAATCGGTGGAGGAGAAACAAATGGTTCTCACCATTATCTCCAAGCTTGGACCTAAATTCCCTGTATTCATATCCACATTCCATACTATCAGATTCGCCTCTGGAGCCACTTGGAAGATGCCTTCTCTTGAGGACTTGATCGAATCCTTGACACAAGAGAAAACCAAGCTCATCAACATGGGCGCAATCAAAGGCCCAAGGGCGCATGCACTCACTGTGCATGATGGCAGCCACAAATATCATAAATATAAATATAAAGATAAGTGGAAATATTATGCATATACGAAGAAGGAAGGGTACACAAAACCCTTCACCGATGCCTCCAGATCCAAAGGAGAAAAGGCAAGAAAAGGAGAGAAATGCACATACTATCACAAAGGATTCCATTCAGAATCTACATGCATGCAAAAACAAATAGATCTGATGTCTCAGATACTTTAGCAAAACAACCTTGGAGATCGCATCCCCGAGGGTGCAAATAAGAAGAAGCCAAAAGATATGAATTCCAAGAAAGGTAATTCTATCCATGCCTTGATTGCAATCAACTCCTCTCCCGATGCTTGGATCATAGATTCAAGAGCATCACATCACATGGCTGCCTCAGAAGAAATATATTCTTCAATGGATGCATGCAAACATCCTCCTATTCTGATGGGGGACAACTCTTCTGTCAAAGTCACTGGCAAAGGAAGGATTGAACTCACCAATGGAAGCTTCGAGAACGTGCTACATGTTCCCAAGCTTTATGTCAACCTTCTCTCTGTGTATCAGATGACGAATTCCAGCACCAGAAAGAAATTCATATTCACACCAAATTTCATGGACATATACAACATGCAAACCAACTCCAGGGTTGCTACCGGTGAGGTAAATCATCAGTCTAGATTGTATACATTTTCTGAATTCATTGAACCTGATTTTTCTTTACTGCTTAATCATGCTGATGAAAGTAGTAGTATATGGCACGAAAGTTTTGGACATTCGAATTTCAGATACATGCAACAACTTAGCAAGCACAGATTAGTTGATGGTCTACCAGACATCCATTTCTCCAAGGGAGTATGTGAGGGATGTGTTCTCGGAAAACACCCTCAAGAGAAATTCGTCAAAGGAAAGTCTCAGCAAGCTTCCACACCTTTACATCTAATACACAGTGACCTCATGGGTCCTTTTCCACATCCATTGATCAGAAAAGAAAGGTTTTTTCTCATTTTCGTTGATGATTTCTCATGTTTTACTTGGACCTACTTTCTTAGGCAAAAATCTGAGGTCTTTCAACACCTCAAAGATTTCGAATCTTTGGTTGAGACACAGTCCGGAAAGAAGATCAAAGTCCTCTAAACTGATAACGAGGGAGAGTATGTGAATCATAAGATTCATAATCTTTTCCATGAGGCAGGGATTCAGTTGCAACATACAGTTCCCTACACTCTGCAGCAAAATGGAGTTGTCGAGCGGAAAAACAGATCTCTAAAGGAGATGGCATCTTGCATGTTGCATGCAAAGTCACTACCATAGATACTATGGGCCAAAGCACTTAACTATGCAACATACATCCAAAACAGATCTCCTCATAGATCTGTCAAGGATAAGACCCCTTAAGAGGCTTGGAGCAGCCTCAAACAGGAAGTGTCCCACTTTCGCATTTTTTATTCACATGCATGGGCCCAGATTCCCTCTGAAAAGAGGAAGGCACTTGATCTACAGAGCACTGAGTGCATTTTTTTTGGATACCCCAACGGTGTGAGGGGATATCATCTTATTGATCTTTCCTCAGACCAACTCATCATTGAGCATAGTGTCCAATTCGAGGAAAGTGTCTTGCATGTACCTCAGCAGTCGCATGCAGACACCTTCACTCTTCCACCTGTCCGAGATGATGAGAATGCACATGATGACTCTTCTTCAAAAGATATTTTTGATTTATAGGACTCAGATGATTCATATTTAGATTTAGTACAATTATATGTAGAGTCAGAGCATCCAAATGCAGTCGCAGAGCCAGAACAGAGGCCCAAGTGGGCACAAACTACTCTTCAGGATGCAGGGGATCTCATTGGTGATCCATCCAATACTAGGAGGACTCTATATGATTTCAAGGAGCCTCCTATTGCACTCACTGCCACTGAACCATTGCCTTCAAAGCATCTTTTCTTGGTTCAGTCTTCAGATCCACAGTCTTATGGCGAGGCTGCTGGAAATCCCTTTTGGGAATCCGCCATGCAGGAGGAGTACAACTCCCTCCTCAAGAACCATACTTGGGATCTGGTTCCCCTTCCTTCTAGGAGGAAACTTGTCATATGCAGATGGGTCTACAGGACCAAGAGCGCAGCGGATGGATAGATCAGCAGATACAAATCTAGGCTTATCACTAAAGGATTTCAACAGGTTCATGGTATTGACTATGATGAGACCTTCGCTCCAGTAGTGAATATGGATTCCATACGATTGGCACTTGCCATTGCGGCATCCAAGGGATGGGAAGTCCATCAAATGGATGTGAAGAATGCATTTCTTCACAGTGATCTCTCTGAGGAGATCTACATGGAGCAGCCCCAGGGATTTATGCAGGACTCATGTTTGGTCTGTCAACTGAAGAATTCACTTTATGGCCTCAAGTAGGCTCCAAGGGCATGGTATGCCAAGATGGACTCCTACTTGTTGCCACAAAAATTTGTACATTGTAAATCAGACTCGAATGCATACATGCTCAGGATGGTTGATTCACTTCTACTTTTAGTTCTGTATGTCGATGATTTGTTGATCACCGGTTGCTCGACTTCAATGATTGTTGCAGTCAAGAGGATTCTTCATGACAGGTTATTGATGATGGACATGGGTCCACTACACTTCTTCCTTGGACTTGAGATCAATCAGGATGCATTAGGCATCAAACTGTCTCAATCCAAGTATGCATGAGATCTCCTTGAGAGATTTCACATGACAGACTGAAAGTTTGCTTCGACTCCTTTCCTATCAGGAGTCAAACTTGAGAATGGCGGGGAGACTCCATTGGTTGACAGCACACTGTACAGACAGCTAGTGGGGAGCTTGTTGTATCTCACACACTCTAGACCATACCTCTCATATGCAGTTGGCGCAGTTTCCAGGTTCATGCAGGAGCCGCATGAGCTACATTGGAAATTTGCAAAGCGTATCCTTCAATACATACAGGGCACCATCACCTTTCGGATTCATTATGCAGCAGAATCTACATTAGATCTCATTGGTTTTACTGATTTTGACTTGGATGGAAATAACATTGATCGCAAGTCCACTTCCGGTTACTCACTCGGTCTTGGTTCCAGGCCTATATGTCAGTCGAGCAAGAAGCAAGCTTCCATTGCTCTATCTTTAGACGAGGCAGAGTACAAAGGGGTAGTTAACATAACCATTCAGGCTATGTGGCTACAACATTTTTTCATTGAGTTGGGCATTCAGTTTCATCAATCGATCGTCATCTAGTGTGACAACTAGAGTACTCTGAAGTTCTGCAAAGATCCAATTCAGAGGCATCGGACAAAGCACATTGAGATCCACATGCACTACATCTGGGACTTAGTACATGAGGGGATCATCGACTTACATTTATGTCCTTCCGCAGAACAGACGACAAATATTTTCACCAAGACCTTCACTGAGCAGAAATTCCATTCTCTACGAGGTCGTCTTGGAGTGAAGGACACAGTTTCCTAGCAACTGTAGTTCTTATTTTTTTACATACATTGTACCTTGAGGGGGGGGTTTCCCATGAGGTTTTCCCTCTTTCCTCACTTTATTTTTAGTGTATCTTTTGTACTTGAGTACCTAACATGGCCTCATTGTCGAGAACCAATCTTTATTTTCACCATAGTGATGTCCAGGGGGGGTGTTGGAGTTACTTCACACACACCTAGGATTTATTTTTCCTAAGGTTTTTATTTGTTTATTAGTCATAATTAGTCAT
>JZKD02S0640105.1:225702-239800 GCA_000966675.3 Picea glauca
GTTTCTGTATAGAAATGTTTGCCTGGTGTTTTGATCGGAAATGGTGGATGCATGCTTATACTTGTATGACCATATTCGGTTTATATATATATATATATATATATATATATATATATATATACTGAACAAGTTCATATTTTGAGTCCGTCCTCGGGAGAATTGTTCCCTGCACTTAACTCACACGATGCCTTGGTTGGATTTCCTGAAGGCACCTCCTTCCGAGAAAGTTACCACACCCTACAGGGATGAGTAAGTCCCTTGCAAGGACTACCATTTTAGTAAACCCATGAGCTTGCTTCTTCCCTATCACCGAAAGTAGACTAGCAGGGATACCTCTCGGCATTTCGGAGTTTTGGCACCCGAGATACCCAAGGTTCAGTTTCATTGTAGTCTCCAGATGCAAAATCCCGACTTGCGAGACCCCGAAATGAACTCAGCCTCATAGATAGATATATATATACATATATCAGCGTTTCAGAGTTTCAGCTCCCGGGAAACTCAGATGTGAGACCTCTTGTCATCGCACATCGTGAAATCCTGACTTGCAAAACCCCGAAACGAGCTTAACGTATATATATGAGCTTCGAAGTTTCGGCTCTCGGGAAACTCAGATGCGAGACCTCTTGTCATCGCACATCGCGAAATCCCAACTTGTGAAACCCCGAAATGAGCTTAACGTATCTATATGAGCTTCAGAATTTCATCTTCTAGGAAACTCAGATGTGAGACCTCTTGTCATCGCACATCGCGAAATCCCGACTTGTGAAACCCCAAAGTGAGTTTAGTATATATATGAGCTTCGGAGTTTCATCTCCCAGGAAACTCAGATGCGAGACCTCTTGTCATCGCACATCGCGAAATCCTGACTTGCAAAACCCCGAAGTGAGTTTAGTGGATATATGAGCTTCGGAGTTTCAGCTCCCGAATATCCTAGATGCAAGACCTCCTGTCTACGCATATTGTGAAATTCCGAAGTATGAAACCCCAAAATAAGTATAGCGTGGATAAGTTTTGATGTTTCGGTGTTTCGGCACCCGGGATACCTAAGGGTAAGCCCCTTGTACTCGTCAGTCCTGAAATCCTAACTTGCGAAACCCTGGAATAGTGTAGCGTGATTAGAGTCTTGATGTTTCAGTGTTTCGGCGGCTGGCATACCTAAGGGTAAGATCTATTGTAATCGCCAGTCCCAAAATCCTGACTTGTGAAACCCCGAAATGATAATAGTGTGGATGAGATATGGTGTTTCGGTGTTTCAGCACCTGGGATACCTAAAGGCAAGTCTCTTGTACTCGCCAATCCCAAAATCTCGACTCGCGAAACCCCGAAATGAGATTAGCATATATATATGGACTTCGAAGTTTCGGCTCCCAGGAAACCCAGATGCGAGATCTCCTATCCTCGCACATCGTGAAATCCCGACTCGTGAAACCTCGAAGGGAGATTAGAGGGTATATGAGCTTCGAAGTTTTGGCTCCCGGATATCCTAGGTGTGAGTCCTCTTGTCGTCGCACATCGCAAAATCCTGAATTGTGAAACCCCGAAAGGAACTTAGTAGATATATGGGTTTCGGTATCGCGACACCCAAAAATATGAAGGGTACGAACCCCCATCTTCATACATCGCGAAATCCCAGCACACGAAGTCCCGGTAGGTAAAATCCTGAAGCGGCTTGGTGTGAATAGGATTTCAGGTTTCAAGGTTTTAAGATTCAAAGAACTTGACTCCCTTGCATTTTGAACTCCCGATTCCCGAAGTCCCGAAATGCGAAAGGTGCCTCTTGGCTTAGCCCAGGGTTACAACCGATGGACACATGGGAATAAATCCTACGCTTGGTGAGTGAGTTGTACACGATGGATCTTCAATGAAAGAACCAGTGAATTGGTGTGGTGAAGGTCCCGATTGGAGGACCTAGCTTACGCTAGAACCTCATAGGAATTCGGGAACTCTGTCCCTCGAAGAAGAGGAGAAAAAGACAAAAAATCTTAGTTCTCGTAGTGGGTGTGTTACATTTGTCCTAGGAAGATAAAGTATTCCTATGGGTGGCCCACGATCTAGCAGAAGAGGACCTTAATACAATCTCAAGTATAAGAATTATTTTCTCTGGCGCAACTTTATCCTCTAGCTCAACAAGAAAGTTGTGTAAATATGAAGTGTCATAATACATAGGACAATATCTAACTTTTGATCCAATCCACATGGAATCTTTGATAGTCATGCAACACCTTGAGAAGTTATCATACCTTCCATGTTTTCAGTTTTCAAAGGCTACCTCTGAATCCTCCCCTACAGATTGAATACTCTTCCAACTTACTGAGCCATCTACAGTGGGGTTAATGTAGTTTTCCCATTTTCCTATAGTCAAGGTATAGAGGTGATCCAAAGCATCTTCTTCCATATTCTCCTCTATCGGGTCTATATATCGAGGACCTCGAAAAGGGTCTAAAGGTTGGGTTACCTTCATACCTTCCTCTTTAAAGGTCATGATTTCTCTCTTAAGATCTATAAAAACGTAATTCTCATAAGCCTGGTGGATTCCTAATAGAGCTGGGTGTAACATCTCGCTCTGGCGCACTGAGTGAACTTATTCTTTGAGGACACTCTCTCGCAAGTGATCTGGATTATTATGCTATTAAAACTTTTGATTTTTATTGAGGCATTATGGGTTGATGACATGTTGTTTCACTGCATTGACATAGACAGGTGCTATTGACTCGGTTTTACTGAGTGTGCAGGATTTTGGACCTCGAGGATGCAGAGGCATAGATGGAACCCCTAAGACTCTGAATCAAGTCAGGGCTGACGATAGCTTGTCAAACAGACTCACATGTGGAGTAAATGGGTCACGCATGACTACCAGAGATGTTGAGGGACAAGTGTGGACAACAGCCATACCACAGCCTACTAGCACTCCCACCGTGGCTCGAACTGTAGGTTAACGTTTACCTAGTTCGAGAGGACCCACGATGTCGTGAGGGTAGACTGCAACTGTCGCTCATGATGATTTTAAGGGGTGCGGAATAAGGCGAGGGCCTTATTCCTTAGAGGCCCTTAGTCTCCCACAAGTTCACCCAACAGAGTATTGACTCCAGGGGTTTTTTATGTCTACCAATTCAGTCAAGAGGCGAGTGGCACCCTTGGAGCACGTAGTGCGTCCTGACGGGCACGTCACGCAAGGGAAATAGATTAGGGCGAGTGGCACCCTTGGAGCACCTAGTGCGTCCTGAAGGGCACGTTGCATTGTTTTGATAAATGAATGAACCTAGTCAGCCTTAGGATGAACACTGTGATAAGAATTTTAAAAAACCATTTTCCCTAATAAAATGTCACCCATCACGAAAATTTAAGGTTTAAGTCTAAACTATGCTAGTGGTAAAATTTTATCTATCTATAAAAATAAAAATAATAATAATAAAAATAAAAACAACATAAATAATAATTATGATCTTCGTTAAATCTTGTAACACGGAGGGAGTAAGAAATTTAATTTATTCAAAAAAAAAAAAATTGTTGTAATAAAATTTAAAAAAAAAAGGGATCTAATTGTTTTATTATTTTGATAATTTAAAATATAGTAATTAAATGAGAAAAGGGAAAAAGGTTTAATTTCCACACCTGCCTTTTTGAGTTCTAATTAAAAAGGGGAAAGAGAGAAAATCTAAAATATTAGGAAACTAGAAAAAGAGGTAAACATAAAAAGGGAAAAAGGGGAACATAAGGGGAAAAGCGGAAAATCAAACTTAGTAAAGTATCTACCATTTAAGAGCTTTCTAATTTAAACTGAACTAGAAATGTAATAATAGGGAAAGCCATTAAAACCTGTAAGAGAATTTGGGGACACCTAGGAGTGATTCTAGGAGTAACTCTAGGTGGATGAGGGAAATAAAGATAATCAATTAATTAAAGAAATTAATTTATGGAGGAATGAAGGGGATGGGTGACACTTGTACGGGGAGGAATGTTTAGGAACTAAATTTTAAAAAAACTTAATTAAACGATATTTTAGGAAAGTAAGGAACCACAAAACTCTATATATTGAAGGCAGGAGATGGAGGTTGGATATCTTCTATTTGTGTAATGTTACACTGCAGAAATATCCACTTGACTGACTTAACTTGTGGGAATTGGGATACCCAGCTCGGTGAGGAGTGGTAGCTCAGCCTTGCGAGGCGAGCTGGGAGCTAGTCGAAATCTCTGGATAGTGAGTGTGTGGCCCCTTTGCGGCTCGGGAGGCTAAGGGTTAAGAAGAGTACCCCTAGCATTAGCTGGGAGGTACCGGTGAAGTCTCGTCGGTCAGCACGCGGGAGTTGCAAGGAGAACACGGGACGTCCACTCCGAATAGGAAATGGTACACTTCTTCGTTTTGTATGGTAAATTGTTTTAGAACTTATGCTTGAATCTGCATTTTTACTTGGGTAAGTGAACTGATTGTTTAGATGGTTTTCTGAAATTTTCTTAACCTATCTAGATGATAGATTGACTCCCATGGCTTCACTTCCCCACATGTCTTGACCACCTTGCTACATTGATTGTGACCTTTGTGGTTGTTTAGCCTTCGTCCCTAACTCACCAATCCTCGCCTGAGAAATCGGCTAGGAGCCTGATCTACGGTCGTCGCCTTAGCATCAAAAGACCTATGGATCTCAACGCCCTGCTTTTTTGTGCGAGGATGATGAGCGAAGGATGAACCTGTTAGTCGGATACCCTTGATGTTTGTCCTTGGCTGATTGTTGGTTCCGCCATCTAGCAATGACCTCTACGTGTGGGTTATCTGGTGTCGTGGTTGGTTTTCTCTATGCCTTGACTGATAGAACCCCTGCAATCATTCCATGACCTTTCCCATTGGATCCTTGTGTTCTCTTACTGTTGTCTGCACTGTATTGGGGTTATAGCAATGGAAGCACTAATTGATTCCCTGTCTGCAAATTTTTGGGTATTTTGGCAATGGAAAAATGCAATGGTTTCATGACTGTATTTTTTTCTAATTTGTATTCTAGCAATGGAAAAGAGAAATGATTTCATGTCTGCAAATTTTATAATTGGCATTATGGCGATGGAAAAGAGGAATTATTCTTGTATACAACTTTTATATTGGGTATTCTGGAAATGGAAAAATGCAATGGTTTCATGACTGCATTTTTTTTTCCTATTTGTATTTTGGCAATTGAAGAGAGAAATGATTTCATGTCTGCAAATTTTATAATTGGCATTCTAGCGATGGAAAAGAGGAATTATTCTTGTCTGCAACTTTTGTATTGGGTATTCTGGCAATGGAAAACGAATGATTTCTTGGTCTTCATTTCGTTTTACCTTTGGGGCAATTTTTCCCTTGATGAAGACTGAGTTTTGCTTTCAAAATTTGCTGCCATGTGATTCCTGTTAATGCCCACGATTTGCAATTAATTGATGCCACGTTTTTGCCATTCGAAATTTGACTGAGTTGTTGTTAATACGCCCACGAAATTGCTCTGATAGACTGAATGAGTTGTTGTTTACTGCGCCCATGAAATTGCACTAATAGACTGACTGAGTTGTTGATTAATACGCCCATGAAATTGCTTAAAAACGTTGACTAAGTTGTTTTTGAAATTGCCCATGATTTTAGTAATTTAAATCATAAACTCACTTGCTGAAATTGACCACGATTTTGCCTTTAAATTGTTGATTGTGTTTGTTGGATTGGGCACGAAGTTGCCTTGATGTTGACTGAGTGTGTTGTTGCATGACCACGAGTTGGTCCTTCTGTAGTTGCTACTACCCCTTTTATTCTCCTTCTCCTTGAGTGTATACCCAACGTTCTCACTGCCACACTTTAATTGCCACAGCGATGTTATTGGCCATGTAATTACCATGTTAATTGCAATGATAATTGCTATATTAATTGCCTTATCAATTGCTAGAACAATTGCTACAGCAATGTTAATGGTCAGTCGTTTCCCTTTTTGCTATAATTGCCAAGTTAATTGAAATGTTAAATGCTATATTATTGCCTTATTAATTGCCAGGATAATTTCTACATCGATGTTCTTGGTCCAATAATTGCCATGTTAATTGCTACCCTGAGTCAATGGTCAGTTGATTCCTTCTTATTGATTAAATTCCGTAGCGAGTTACATGGTTAATAGTTATGAAAATTGCATTGTTATTGCGCTATTAATCGTTATGTTAACCGTCATATAAATTGCCTTACTACTGTTATATTAATTGTTATGTTAACTAGCATGATAATCGCCTTATTAGTGCTATATTACTTGTTATGAAAATAGTCATGCAAACTACCCTATTATTGCTAAATTAACTGTTACGTTAATCAATATGTTAAATGCCTTGTTAAATGTTGTAATAAATTGTTATGTAACAGATATGTAATTACCTTATTTATTTGCTACATCAATGTTATTAGCTGGCAGTTTCCCCCTCAATGATAATAAACAGCTAGTGTGGTTAGTTCGATCATTCTAGCTAGACTAATGTTGAGGTTTAACTGTTCATACATGCTAAAGGTAGCATTCCACTTTAAGAATGTTAATGTTGTTATTCAATTTTATGGCTAGTTGGATGGATTCGGATTAATATAGAATTGTCCATTTAGGTTGTAATAAGTATTAAAATTAGTATGGTGAGTAAAGACTAGGTTGCAAATTTAGACTTGCTAATTTAGATATGTAATTGATGTTAGTTGGATTTATAGATATCGCCTAATTGGTAACTCAGACTCGCTAAATTTGAGTCGTTATTCATGTTAAGTTCGGTTGGTAACTCGTTGACTAATGGAATTTAGACTGGTTAATTGATCTGTAATTAACGCCAATTTAAATCATAGATATTGACCTTTTAGCCTTGATTAATGGTTGGGTTGTTGACAAAGTCATTTTTAGCTTGCGCTTCTCGTTGAGGGTGTTGTTGTTTAATATTAATTAATGTTTGTATGTGGTTTTGTAAACGTTCAATGTGATTGGTTTTGCTCACTGTAAGGGTTCTAGTTACTTGTGTAATTAATTTTGTGTTGGGTTGTTAGGATGATTGTCCTTAGCTTAGTAGGCTTGGTCTGCTTGTGTCGGGCAGGATGTAAACACCTCCTTGTTCCTCAGAACAGTCACCAGCCTTGAGACCTTAAATGGTCAAAATCGATGGGAACCTAGGCTTGAGCATTGTTTATGTGTCCTGGAGGTCCTAACCATTGCAATGTAGGACGGGCGAGTAGTCATTCTTATTCTTCGTCAATTGAATGTTGTACATTGCTTCCAGGTGCTTGATGTGCTTTTATGTTAGGTCATTATGTTGTTGTTGCGTGAGTTGCATGCGTTGTGTTCGTCGTTGTGTTCCGATGTTGAGTATAATGTCATTAATACCTTCCTACACACACAAAAAAAAAAAAAATTAAGGGTGCTTTTATCGGTTGTACATCATAGGAGTCATACCGGATTGGGGATCTCACACTGGGTATGGGTCCTCCTCCCCCATGATTCTATAACCTCAAATTCATCCATTGTATTTACTCCAACTAATTCCACTTCAAAATTTTGCAGCCTCCCAACAAGATAGATACAATATTTATTGTCCGTCCACAATTGAATGGGTGAATAAACGATATTGGGCTTACCCATGGCCTCCCAAGTATTCTTTGATAGTATGTTGACATCATACCCCAAATTTAACATAACTTCACTAACCTTGTAGCCATCGATGTGAGTATTTAGTATGAAATCCCTTCTAGATATTTTCTTCCTCTTATGTATTCTAACTATATTTCTCTCTGGAAGATGAGAAACAATCATCTTTTTAGGGTTCCCTTCAATCTCTAAAGTCCCCTTGAGCTTGATATGAAACTCTTTGGTGAGTTTTTTGTCATCCATAATGTCAGAAAATAATCAGATACACAAATCAATAGTATCGTTAGAGGATCTTCAGTGCCACAAAAATTTTCGCAAGTTTAGGTTGAAGCTCATGGCTTGAGTCTGCAAGTGTCGATATTGCAGGATTATAAATCCATCGGAATATCTCAACAATGTCCTTAAAAAAATGTTTTTGCACAAGGGGGTCATTTTTAACTTCTTTCAGTACCACCTTGCATATCTTTTTAAGTTATCAACATCGACATCATCCCTTGTTCCTCCTCTCGTAATGATATTAATATTGGGATCCTTTTCTTCAGTAACAAATCGGGGCTTGGAATTTATCAAATTGGCACCTCACTACCTTTCATGGTCTTCCGACTTCGCGATTAACTCAAAACAATCCTCGGTGGCATGAGTGTTGTTTCTACAATGGGAACACCAAGGATGTCTTGGAAGAGGAAAATATCTAGCTATATGTCCCTGCTCATCATAATTATAACACCTAGTTGCTCCTCTCCCACCATTTCTCCCACCTATGAAACCTATTTCACCTTGACATCCTCCTCCAAAGACTTAAGGAGCTTCATCAATTCTGAATGCAAATCAATCCATTCTGTCTACAAGAGAATCCAGAGTGTGACACTACTTGGTCATGTGAGTAGGCTACCCACATAATTCATACTAAACTATGTTCGAGATAGGGGTGTACTTTTGCAGGATTGGGCAATGCCTAGGGAAATGCTCATGACTTCTGCAAATTTCACAATATTCATTATTTTGGTTACCCTGGTGGTTTGGGAAGGCATTGTATTGCACAAGACCATGGAATGGCGTTATAGTTGTGAATTGTACAACCCCTCTAGAGTTTCCTACTCGTGGAGGCACCATCGGTTGCAGAGGGGGTCCTGCACCCCTCAGTCTGGGGCATTTCATTGTTGTATGACCCTCAGTATAGTAGCCTGTAAACCATACATGTGGGTGAATTTCTCTAGGAATGGTCAGTTCTTGAATTTTGTCAGTTAATGCATAAATATGGCCTTGCATTTTTGTAATATTATATTCATCGAGTGGTATTATTACCCACAAGATTCCAGGATATCCCATCATCGCCTTTATTTTCATAGCATATTTGAGGGATTCCTCAAAAGTGGTTATCCTCTGTTGGTTTAACGAGATTTAGGTTAATGGTAGAAGTCCCTAAATAAACCATTCCTACTGGTGGTATTCATTTGATAATTTCCCTATCTGATATTTAAACCTTTTATTATACTCCTAAGAATATTCTCCATCTCTATATTTAATCTCCCACAAATCAGAGAGGGATTGTTGTTCTGACTAGGGTAAATGGAATTCTTCTATGAACCAGTGTTTGAATTGAGCAAGAGTGAAATCATGTCCTTGAGGATTGAATGGTTCAATAAATTTCATATACCATTTCAAAGCACGACCTCTCAAGGTGATCTTAAAATCAACTAATTTGTTAACATCCAATGTCCCACGAGATCGCCAGATGGCCTCATAAAGGAACCAAATGTGTTCAACATCCTCATCCCCTTTACCCCATAATTTTGGTTATCGGGTGAGGGATCCAGCATGTTGATGCACCATGGAATGACTTGGGGACCCTATCAATATAAATCCTAAAGTTCTTAGTTGCGATATTAAAACTAAATAACGTTCCATAATACTACTACTGCTACCACTCAAAATGGTTGGACTAGAATGAGGAGAAATGACAAAAATTATGGGAGAGTTTATTGTAGAATTTACCAGATTGGTAGATTTCACTGAGAGACTGGGATATCCAAGGTTGGTTCCTATGTCTTTGGGATGGGATTCTTTAACCTAGGGGGTCACATAGGAATCCATATCGTATCAGGTTTTGTAGTGTACTTCACATCTATGAGAACTGTAGGAGTCGGTTCTTCCATAACTTTTCCAGAGGTTATAGACGAGTCTTATTCCTCAGTCGTGACTCCTATGTTGATTCTTTGTTCAGACTTTTCTTCACTTTGTCTACTCTCTCCAAAACTCTCACATTTATCTCCAAACCTCTCCTTCAACCATTGGTTGGCCAGCTTTCCACATTTCTACAACTCCCTCAACTTCTCTAAATATATTTTATGACTCTTCTCAAAGTCGATCTCCTTCCGTGATGGATCAAGCCTCTTCATCATATTTCACATATGTTTTTTCCACCTCTTTTAAATCATTGTAGCCCTCTTCTAATCCCATTCATATCTTGCACTCTTATCATGATGACCCCCCATACCTCAAGAACTTCTATATCCTAACTCATGAACCCTTGCCTAAATCAACCATCCCTCATGTGCAAGGGTTTTACACTACCATTTTAACAGAAGGAACTAGAAGTATTCCCTCTTCTGCCAACAATATATTAATCCACAGTGGAATTTCTCATAGTAATATTCCTTGGGCTCCCTTGTAGAATATTGCTTCTACCTTTGATGAAGACTGATGGTTTTCAATGGAAAACTGAATAATGTATCCCTCCATGGTATTCTAGACCCAAAAATTCATATCTCGATAAATATGGTGATCCAACTTGTGAAGAGTGACTAGCCACTCAACAGTCCAATTAAATATTTTCTTGATGCAATATTTAATTTTGTCGCTTCTTAAATCGGTCGAGCCACTAATAGAACTCTTCCGAGAAATTGATCCAGAACCTCTCATACTTGTTGCATGTAGGTTCGGAATAAAAAATAGCGTCCTTCACAACCCTCAAAATTTTATATCACAGCTCATTTTCTTGAAATATAAACTTGTCACACCTTCTTTCCCACCAGTTTTCAATGTCATACTTAAAGATGTGATGTTGTATCCTATGAAAACTCTCTTAGAGTTCAGGTCTCGACAACGGAACCATTTTTTGGCACAAAGTTGGATACCAAGTTTCTCGGAGGTTACAAATAAAGGTACCATTGTAGTTTAGTAGCGTCGGCATATTCAACCTTCCACAAGGGAAGGAGGTCTGACCCAAAGAGCTATCAAGACCTATGTATAATAAATTGAGTTAGCGAGGGAACACCATCATATCTAGCATAATGCAAGGTAGATTCATCCTTAAATGTAAAATATCCTATTGTTATAAGTCTAAACCAAGTTATGCATTCGATAATACATGTTATAGCATAACGATAAGTGTGTACATCACCAAATCTTGTCAAACAATATCACAAATAGAAACTACACAAAACAGGACAGATTGTGTAGAAGAGGAATCATGCATTCATCCATATTACAAAAAAAAATTATATTCCCAAATAATCCATTTGTATTATCATATCATATAATGGTGTACATGAAGTATTTCTTTCAACAACAGAACCAGAATTATCTCGTTCACTTAACAATTAGGAAATAGCACTAGTGGTACCATCTAAGAAAATACAATAGCTAGAGTCAACCATTAGTAATTAGCAATTATCCCTTTCCCATTACATTTTCCCCATTTGTATCATTCCCTTTGTTTTTTCTTGATTTTGCTTCTAAGGTTTTTTTATTATGTTTATGTTGCTTTCCCGCTTTGTCTTTTCCTGTGCTTAAATCTTCTAGACCTTTTTGCTTCTTTCTACAGCTGATATCTGATCTATATCCACTTCTAGCAGGATTTCAGTTAGATCTCAGCCACGTATATTTCTTGTTGATGTGCTCTATTGCTCCGCAAAACTTTAATATTTCGGTAAAACTGAGCGATCTTCAAAACGGAGGGCCTAACAATAAGTACCTAAAATATAAGTATAAGATAATCATCATAAAGTACGGAGTATGTGCAACAAAGCATCTTGATCTGGGCATAGTTTTCAGGTTCGACTATGGAGATGAACATAAATATTATCATCAACCCTGATCTACATTAGGTGGAATATATTGATGAGAAAATGGTTCAGAAATTATTCGAACACCTTGAGTAACAACCTGCATTGGGTTGCAAAGGGTTTTCTAATGAAATCAAGGAACAATTGTTAATGTACATCGAAGTAACTTGTTACCTTGTAGATATGATAATGATTTCGTCATTATCATAGATGCATGTGATCCCAACTTCATCAATTATGTGCAAGTATTGATGGATAGATATTTTTTCTCTAACATCTTCATTGTCACCAAAGTCCTTTCTATGACTAAAGACACCATTATCATTGAATTTATCCTTCCCTCTTATCATAAAGAAAATATGTAACTTGTGATTGAGAGGCCCCAAATTCCATATCCTGACGTAGTCACTTGCCAAGTGTTTAACAAAAATATTATATGACACTTTTTTGAAGAAATTCCTACATGTCAAGTGTTTGACAAAATGCATGCATGTTAAGTGTTGGAATAAATCAAATGTCCAACAATTTGTTTGTTGCATATCCTCATACCAAGAAAAAATTTTAGATTATGATCAAGTCTCTCTATGGGAAAACCTTAATCTTCGAACTAAATTCAAATAGCTATGTCATGGATTTAAAGAAAAAAATGGATCATAGTTAGGGATTCCTATTTCCGATCAACTTCTTCTTTGTGAGGGTAAACAATAGGAGGATATCTCTTGGCTATTTGATTATCATATTTGAAAATATTTAAAGATTATCTTGGTACTGCAATTTTGTAGAGAAATGGTGGGTATTGGGATGTCTTATAAGGATGCAATAAAATACCAATCTACCTCCGAAAATAATTTGAAGTCTTCTCCTCTTTCTAGCACCTATACAATGGAGCATGTTGGGAAGGTGTGGATGATGGAATATTTTGAAGGAATCAAGTTCAAATACTGACATTGATCAAAATGAGGTAAATTAACAACCAATTTCTGACATTGATCAAAATGAGGTAAATCAATAAATAACTTTTGACATTGATCAAAATGAGGTGAATCAACAACAAAACATGTTGATTGGGGTACACACTCCTTTCTCAAGAGATAAAGTAGAATAAATGGATACAAGGATTTCCTCTTTGGGGGAGGTTGTGGCAGCTAAATCCCTTCTAAGTGAAATAAAAAGACATATTGAAACTAATACCTTTGATTCAAATAGGAACCTACTTCCTTTTAAGAATCTTAATATATCCTTCCTCTTAACTCATAGTAAATTATCATGACTCATTTTTTAGCAAGGTGGAAAGAACCGAAAAATAAATAAGAGGAAAAAGGGAAAGATTGAGGATTACTTTTTTGTAGGGAAATAAATGACATGTACATTACTTTTGTAATTTTAATCTTGTAAGTGTGGACTGCACATGTACTCTTGTAAGTGAAGTATGCACATGTGCTTTTTTTACTTTGTCTTGTCCCTTAAGAACCTAAAGAATGTGATTTTCCTTTTATATTGGAATCAAAGTTGCAATTTTTCTTCTTCAAAAAAATTAGCTTCCTAGATGATTTGAAATCCAAAAAAAGGTCGCTCTATATTTAAGAGAGAGAGTGTCATAAAATGTTGATTCTTGACTAAACCAATGAAGGATAAAAAAAATGAGACCACTCTTACAAATATATATAATATTAAAACCAAAGGGTGGAATAAAGATGTCTATTCTTGTCTAAACCATGGGTGGATAAAAGTTGCAGAGGCCACTCTTCAAAATATCAATAATATTAAAAGCATCACAACAACTAAATTTAAAGAGAAAGTGTGATGAAACAAAGAAATAGAGAATAAGAGAAATCTAGTATGACAATTAAACTCAAGATAGAGGACCAAGGTTACATTTTTACTATAGATATATTAAATAACAATATTAGCATTGGTAAAATAATAATGAACTCTCACCAACTTGATAGTGAAACTAGACATAAATGCACAAGACCTTTAAAAATACCATAGAAAGAAAGAATATGTAATCTTTGCAACACTATAAAAATGGAGGATAAAAACCATTTTCTCTTATAATTCCATGTCTATGCACACATTCGGTATTAAATTCATACCTTCATAACGTTTTAACTCAAGAAAAAACAAAGAGAGGAATGAAAGTTACTCTCTAATCTTTTAGATCATAGAACAAAAAAGGTTAAAGAAAATCAATTAATTCCTCATTACTTTTATTAAGTTCTGATAAATCATATTTGATCTAAATGTACATTAATGATCATCAATATAATAATTCAACTATGTTTTGTAACCTATCCAACATCCATTGTAACAGCCAAATATTTCTAAACATCATTTTACTTTCATAAGCAATTTATTTAATGAACTGAGCTAATAACTTCATAACATAACAACAATCTTCATAATAGCAACTTCAGTAAT
>JZKD02S0640106.1:3494-15658 GCA_000966675.3 Picea glauca
TCCAATGAATGTAATTCTTCAAGACATATAAGAAAAATCATTATGTGGTTTTCTCCCGATTTGGGTTTCCACGTAAAACACTGGTGTACTATGTATGTGTGTGATTGTTTATTTCCTACTGCTCATTATTGGATAATAATTATACATTGATATAACACTTGAAGAAAAAGGATTATAATTATGCTATTACTGATTCACCCCCCCCTCTCAATAATCCAACAACAATAAACAAAAGCAAACTATCTATTTAATCTATATAATGAGCAATAACAATAGAAAACTAATTTAATTAACCTACTCAAATTCAATAAGAAACAACAAGTAAATAAACAAGAAAGAAACTATCCTATTAAAGCAAGTAAATAGGAAAGCAACTATCCTATTAAAGCAAGTAAACAAGCAAGCAATCAACTAACTAACCTATGGTAAATTCTATAGAAAGTAAACTAATCAAAATTACTCAATAAGAAACTAATCAAACTAATAAGAAAGTGAACTCTATTCTTAAATTAAACTTCATAATTAATTCTAATTTACAAAAGGAAATCTTAATCTACTAAATTCAAAGCATCATCACAATAAAGGTAATCAACAACTACTCTTTAATCTACGATAAGAAAACTATTCTTTAATCTACCAAAGAAACAAGACTATTCTCTAATATGCAAAAGCAAGGAAACTATCCTCTAATCTATAAAAGAAAGAAAACTCAAATATAGTGTTGATGGTTATGTCTCTGGTGTCTTATGATATCACGATGACATTTAACAATTAATGACAACTCAAGAGGGATAAACTCAATATTAACTTCTATATAAAAGTGAAAGGTATGAATTAGGCAATCTAGTGAGAACTTAGCCATTATAGAAGAAACATCAACTACCCTGCATATCCATGTGATTCTTCAATTCATGCATTAATCATCAAGAATATGAAAACATTGTTCTATTAAATTCAAAAGCATTCTATGCTAATGTAAGAAAATTCATACTACTTAGAGGTTCATAACTGAAAACTAAACTCAATAATCAAACTTCGAATTAAAATTGCAACCTAGATCTAGAATGGAAATTGCATAAAGTAAATTAAACTAATCCTTTAACAAATTAAATTGGAAAGGGAAATACTCATAAAACATAAATCAAATCCCATTTCTATTTCAGCATATAAAAAGATAAGAAATCTAAGAACTAACTGAGCAAACTAGATAAGAAAATTGAAAACTAAATTCAAAGCTAACAACTAATCATCCATCAAAAGCTTGCCAAAGAAACCATTAACTAAATACTCTGTTTTAACTTTGTTTTTAAACTCTATTTCAGCATATAGGAAATCTAACTACCATTCTAATTACACACAGGGGTTAGTGTCTAATCTTGCAAGCTATTTCCTACTAATTAAAAAATCATTTCATATTAACACTAGCCTTCATAATAACCTGCAAAAGAAACCGAAACAATTAAACTTATGAACAACAATTTACACAGTAAATAAACATAATAAAACTCATATATAAACATGAACTAACTATTCACCCAAATCACTTGTGGGGGCCCCAGCAGGTCATGGCTACTCCTCAACGATGAATCACGAGCTCAAGCAACACGATTTCAACATTAAAATTAAAAACACAGTTTTAGAGAAAAATATCTTGAAATGGAAAAAGAGAGCTTAACTATTCTTCGGCTACTTGTCTAATGACTATTGTGGTACTTATAGAGTTTACAAGCTGAGAGGTCAACCATTGGAAGGGTTGACCTCCTCTAAAAACATTAAATTACAATTAATGTGTCTTAACCGACAGTGGCTTGTAGAAACAAAGCGAGCGAATAAATGTCCAACATAACAACCCAATCCAAGTTGTTAGAATCTCAGTAGTTGGAGGCCATGAGCACAATAAAAACCCATGTCGTCAATTTTCCCATCACTGGATATCGATATGATAACTTCCAACTCACCCATGGTTTTAGTGCAGGACGGAGTGCCGGATGGAGTACTGGACAGAGTGTCGGATGGAGTACCGGACGAAGTGCCAGATGAAAAAATGGCCTACAATTTCACCATGTGACACACAGAACATGGATTAGATTCTTGGAATAATTAAAACATGTTGAATTATACATAAAACCATCATAAAACATCGATCATACGTACCTAGTATGAACCACAACGATTTAATACAAAAATACTCCAAAACTTCTCAAAATAGGAAAATACATATACAATATTGGCCAAAAGAGATATAATCATCATCATTAAATTAACATATTTTGGTCCCAAAAAAAACACATGTAATAAAAAAATGTATCTTTACATCAACCTCAACATATTTCATAAAAGCGAATTCCCAAATCCCTAAGTTATTAAAAAAAAATCTAAATTTAGAAAAAACGACCAATCACAAAGTTTGGGCAAATCCCAGTTAAAGAACCAAGAATATCACCCAAATCTTGTGGAAGTTTAAGAAATTGCTTGCATGGAACCAAAATGAGAACGTTCCCCACAAAACCCAGGTGGAGGAATTTGAAATTTCTCCATCATTTGCACAACGTTGATCCTGAAAAACAACTTCTCTCTTTTGGCTCGATTTTCATGAACATGAAAAGGATTCTTTTGCACAATTCAAAGTTTCAAATACAAGATAATTCTTTGGAAGTTGTATATGGACTGATGAGTAACTATCCATAGAAATATAAACATGATAGCAGCAAGCATCACAAATACAAATCCCCAAAAATTTCATAGCAGGCATGAGGCAATGTATTTGGAAAAAACAAAAAAGGGTTTTTTCAAGCCATATTTTTTCTGCAAAATAATTTATCAATTTTTATTTTGTTGTGTAGATGCTTATGCTGCTATGAAATTCCTGATAACCAAAAATGATGATGCTAAAGATGATGAATTTGTTGCTAGTGTTGCAGGATGACAAGAATCTTGTTGTTCCAAGAACTTTGAAACTACTCGACTGCATGGAGTTGAACCAAAATAGAGCAAACAAAATTTTCCCTGTATGAAGGAGATGAATAGAAAAAAATGAATGATGGACATTATCTTTTCTTTTAAATCTAAAACCTTTGAAACACTAATATAATAAACTAGAAACTATGCTACAGGAAGATGTGAAAAAGGTGTTGCAACACAAATATGAAATTGACTGCTACAAGAAGCTTCTTATTGCTAAACCAGGCTACCAATATTGACCTGGAACTAAGCCAATCAAATATATGCATATTTTATTGATATTTATTCCCTACACTACACTACTTGGAAGAGGAATTTTTTTTCTCAAGTGTAGGCATGTTTCCAGTGTAACCATGTGCATAATAAGATTAGGAATACACTCATATCCAAGTATGGAAAATGTACCTTCATGGTTGTTTGGATATGTCAAGAGTCCAAATGATCTAATTGATTTGATTCCAAGAGATGTTGAAGGATGAAGTGGTGTCCTAGAATTATTATTGTTTGGAACCATTCTTTGATATAATCACTACTCCCTTGGTTCTCTTCTTCATAAGTATTATCGGCATGCATATCCTCATTTGTCACACATTGTAGATCTTCCAGTATTTGGATCCAAAGGATCTGGGCACAAACTACCAAGAGACCCTTAAATTTAAAGTTCCAAAATATTATCTTCATTTGATGTTGTCCATACATATTTGGTCTCTTTTCCATATCTGCAAGGAGAACCGGGAAAAACTACTAGATTTGCTTGTTGTTCATGGAACTTTTTCTTCTCTATTCCTTTATGAGATGAATATATGTTCCTTATGAATGTAAGGATATTATCCTCTTGAGATGCATAGATTTTCCCTGGGATTGTTAATATTTGAGAGATCTCTTGGAGTAACATCTTCCCTTCCTCAACAACCATTGAGCATATTTTCCTTGCCAACTGAGAATCCTTGTCTTATAGATGGATTAATGTATAGGGGGTCTCTCTTTTGTAAAATAAAAAACTGCTAGTTCTACACAAAGCAAGTTTGAAAGAAAAGCATGTACTATGATGCCTCATGCTACTAGGACCCTATTGTCACCAAGTCATATATTGAATGAGAATATTTTCCTTTTCCATGAATCAAACTTAAATAAAAGGACTAAAAACCAAATTACCAATTCCTATTCCCTTAGCATCTCCCCGACAACGACACCAAAAATGTTGGGAAATTTATATGCATGAATTCTAGACAATACATTATCAACCAAGGAGCTTGCAATCTTGTGATATGCCAGAACAATATATGTAGGATTAAGAAACTAACTCAAAGACATATGAATCAAATAGAGTAAAGAAATTTCAACACTATGATCATAGTAATTATCTTAATCACTCCTTATTCTACAACCACAAGTCCCATATATTTTACCATTCTGGTTCCATGGCCTATAGATGTTACCATTCGGTTTTCTTAGTTAATGATTGGGTGATTAAAGTTTATTGTGCCAAACTAGATGTAAAATATTGAATTGAAAGAACTCACACAAGTGAAATAAATTCTTCTTAATCCAACAGAATTTACCACTTTGGTTCCATGGTACAACTGAAATAAATTCACACCACTGAAATGGAAATCACACAACTGAAATGAACCACATATTTTACCATTCCGATTCTATGGAACAAATGAAATAAATTCACACAACTGAAATGGAAATCACAGAACTGAAAAGAAACAAATTATGTAGCATATACCAGAGAGAGGGGGCCCTTTTTCTCTTGTCACATACTTCCATGAAGGACTACAATATAGAACTCTTGATCTGCAATAAGAAACTCTTTATTCTAGCATCAAAATAATTACAATTCTTCTCTTCAATATGAAACTCTTTAACCCCTTCACTAATGAACGAAACTCATGAACTTCTAAACTATCTAGTTGAATGACATCCTCTCCTATTTATACATTTATCTTACCCTTCATAAAAATAAAGGGAGTTACAACAAGTTGAGATCAGATCCTAAACAAGCGGATCTACAACCAACAAATCTTAGATCCTAAACATGTGGATCTCCTCCACCAAATCTTGGATTTGATCTAAGATGATTTGGAGAAAATAATAATAATATATTTCATGATATCCATGTGCTCAAATAGTAATTAAGGAGACCACAATATCTACTCTAAGTAATCATCAAAGTATGGAAAATCAACCACTTTAGTGTAAGTATTACACATGAATCTCATATAAGGTAGAAATTTGTTGAGATTTTATGTAATTTCGGAAGTTATTCCTAGGTGTAATTCTGAAAGGGTTTATTGATAAGTCATGTCTTTTAGGTATTTAAGATTACAAATAGAGGTTATATTATGTCATTTTGATCACTCTTTGAATATAATAGAGTAGTACGCACTTATCTAGGAGGTTATTCTTAGTTTGTGTGTGGATCTCTTTGGTCTTGATTTCGTGAAAGAGCATTGTATGAAATTGTACATGTTGGAGGAATCTATACTGAGGAAAGTTTGCAAGTTTTTCTCTCCCTTGAGGGTTTCCTTGAGGATATATCTTGTTGTTTTGTGGATATATATCTTTCAGTTTTCATCCTTTTTCATATTAAACAATATATATATATACAATATCATCTCTTATGAAAAATGAACATGGTATCAGAGAGAGACCAGGCCTAAATCCCTCATAGGAGGGCCTGGAAAAATAAGAGAGATAAAATGCATTTTGATTTAGTGGGATTGATCTAAATAGTGAGAGATATGGGTGAAATGAAGGAATCGGTGTTATGAGCAGCGACACATGCCGCTGCAAAGTTGGATCCATGCCTGAGATCTGAAGCCACCGGATGTAAATATGGACTCAAAAACAAAAATCCCATATTTGTATCTTCAACGCACAATGGATATGCCCTCATAGAAGAATCCCCTTGGGTGTAATAAATATGGAACACAAAGTGCATGTTATAATTCTTCCTAGGATAGAAGATTGGGTAGCCTGATGCATTTGGTTACTTCCAATAATTTCTTTTCTCTTATGGGATGTGTGGAAGGAATGGAAGAGGAGGGCTATTTGGATTCTAGGACATTCTCTTGTTCTTATCACCTTTATTATCCAATTTCTCTCTTTTACTAATTATTTGCATATCAACATATATTTAGTAAACAACTACAAAACAAACGAGGTGGTGGACATTTTGGTTAAAAAAAAGTTGGTGATTGATAGCAAAAGACTTATGAAGTGTGTGGTCATGGATTATTTTCTTCCAGGAATATCCCATTCAGGATCTACTATGGTGGGGAGCGATATTACAACATTGGCATTGAGTATAATACTCTATGTTGTCTCTGAGCTTCATTTTGTTTGGAAAGTGAAGAAGCCTAATGAATTATCGAGTGATCCTCCTCCTGACTTTAATCTGGAGACCAAATGGTATGACATAGAATGGTCCATGGTGTCTATCAGATATACATAGATAAATTTGATGAGGGTGACCTATATTTGTGCGCTGAGGAAATCCTTGAATCTTAGGGCCCCAACGGTGCCCATGTGTTATAACCCAACACCTTAAAAATGATAAGAAATCAATAAAATTCAGTCCACTTCGAGGGGGAAACATCCTTTACAATACATAAAATTCATAACACAATATGAGATGAGATAATATGATCCTAATACTATATCTCCTTAATATATATATATATAGGAGACAAAGGGTTACAATTATAATGAAAGAGTGAAAAGAAGGGTTCTAGCCTCCCTACTATAAATGTAATAATTCAATATCTAGGGCATATTAATGGGTTTTATACATATCCTGGGTATTTTTCTAGGGCTTAACATGCTTGTCCCCTTCAAACAAGTGTTTTCCTAAACACTTGTCCAACCATGGATTCTTCTACATGAAGAACTCATCTTCCCATGTTGCCTCTTCAACTAGTAGGTTCTTCCATTTGATGAGGTACTATGTAATTGCTCAATTTCTCAACTCCTTAATTCTCATTTCAAATATTGTTTTTGGATCTATTATGATTTTCCCTTCTTCATTGATCTCTGGTAAAAAAAATTGGACCAGGATCATGTTTCCAATGACCTTCTTTAAGAAATAAACATGGAATATTGGATGTACACGTGACGATGGAGGCAACTCCAATTTGTAAGCCATACTTCCAATCCTTTGCAAAACCTTATAGGAGCCATAATATTTGGGTGCTAGTTTATTATCCTTATTTTGTTTCTTGAGGGAAATTTGTTTGTATGGTTGTATCCTTTGAAATACCCAATCCCCCACCTCAAATTCCCTTTCCCTATGATGTTGATCTGCTTGTTGTTTCATCCTATTTTGTGCCATAACCAAGTTGTCCTTCAATAGTTTTAGGAACTTTTGTTGGTTCCCTATGTGGTACTCCACTGCTTGAACCTTTGTATTCCCTTTCAAGGGCGATGTGGTGGATCGAGGATGATATACATAAAGTGCCAGAAATGGGGACATTTTTTATGAAGAATGGAAGGATGTGTTGTACCACCATTCCGCTAACGGAAACCATTTGACCCATTGTGTATGTTCATCAGATGCAAAGAAACAAAATATCCTTATAGACATTTTTTCACAATATCATTTTCCCATCAAATTGAGGGTGGTAAGATGCACTATGATCAAATTGAGTACCAAAACAAAAAAATGATTCAGTCCAAAAATTTCTTGTGAAAATTGGGTCTCTCTCACTTACAATAATCTTGGGGACTCCATGTAGTTTTTGAACTATTTCCATGAATGTTGTTGCTATTATGATTGATTTAAAAGGATGAGAAAGAGAGAAAAAATGGGCATGATTTGTTAGTCGATCCACTACTACCATGATGACGATATTTTCTTCTGATTTTGGTAAACCTATGATAAAATCCATGTTAACTTATTCCCAACATTGGCTTGGTATAGCTAATGGTTGTAGGAGACCTAGAGTCTTGATTGTCTCTCCCTTATTATGTTGGCAGACCATACATTCTGACACAAACCTTTGAACATCATTTTTACGACCTTCCCAGAAAAAATCTTTATTTACCCTATGGTATGTTTTCAATAATCCTAAATTTCCCCCTATAGGAGAAGTGTGCAATTCCAGAAGTATTTTCTGTTTGAGTTGGGAATTCTTACATAAGTATAGGCAATCATAATTCCATAGAAAATCATTCTTCCATATAAATGTTTATGTTGAACTGGGGTCTTCAAATGATTTTTGAATGATCTTGCATACCTCTTGATCTTGATTCCATTCTATCCTTTCTTCTTCGACCCAATTCAATTGCGGCATAGAAATAACACATAATGAACCTTTTGTTTCTTATTCTTTCCTGGAAAGGGAATCTTCCACAACATTATGTTTTCCCTTTTTGTATATAATTTCAAATCCATAACCCAACATCTTTGTAACCCATTTGTGTTTCTCTTCTTAATATAATCGTTGCTCCAAAAAGTACTTCGAACTAGCATGATCTATTTTTACCTTGAAGTGTCTTCCTATTAGGTAGGGGCACCATTTATGAACTGCATGTAGTATGGCCAACATTTATTTTTCATAAATGGGTTTGACTAATTTTTTTCCTTTAAGTTGTCTTCTTTCAAAGGTAAGGGGCCTTCCTTCCTGCATTAAAACTGCACCAATTCCATGGCCTGAGGCATCACTCTCCAAAATAAATGTTTTTATGAAGTCAGGTGTGGTCAATATGGGGGTTGTACACATATCCTCCTTAAGTTTTTCAAAAGATTTGGTTTCTTCTTCTATCCAAGAAAATGCTTCTTTTTTTAATAATTTTGTTAGAGCTGCTGCTATTTGACCATAGTTCTTGACAAACTTGCAGTAATATCCTGTCAATCCTAAGATTCCTCTAAGCTTCTTCAAGGTTTTTGGAATTGTCCATTCCCTTATAGATTTAATTTTGTTAGGGTCCACTTTTACACCTTCATGAGATACAATATGACCCAAATATTCCACTTCTTGAACCCCAAAGGAACAATTGGAAGGATTTTCATAAAGTGTTTTCTCTTTCAACAGTTGTAATACTCTCTCAACATGTTGTACATTCTCTTTCCAAGATTTTTTGTAGATTAGTATGTCATCAAAAAATACTAACACAAATTTTCTAAGTAAGGGCTTGACAATGGAATTCATCAAGCTTTGAAATGTTGAAGGTGCATTAGTCAGTCCAAATGGCATAACCAAAATTTCATAATGACCTTCATGTGTTCTAAAAGATGTTTTAGGAATGTCTTCCTATTTCATTCTGATTTGATGATATCCTGAATGAAGATCCAACTTAGTAAATAATTTTTCTCCATGTAATTCATCAATGTCAGGGATAGGAAACTTATCTTTGATGGTCATTTTGTTGAGTTGTCTATAATCTGGAAATATATACCATGAGCCATCATTTTTTGTAACCAACACCACTGGTGAAGAGAAAGAACTTTGGATATGTTGAATGATGCCAACCTCTAACATTTCCTGGATCATGTGTTCAATCTCACTATTTTGTGCATATGTATACCTGTAAGGCCTAATTTTAGGTGGTACACTTCATGGATGAAAATGAATAGCATGGTCGTGGTCTCGATTAGGTGGAATACCCTTATGAATTTCACCAAATACATTGGAATGATTGTTGATAATTATTTGGAGATCTGATGGAGCTGGGGCTATAGATGTTTGAACATCAAGTGAGTGCAATTGTGCAATTACACCCTGGTGTCCTTTTTTGATTAATTTTTCCATGTTATTAGAGATTATCACTTTAGAGGGTTTCCCTTGGATACCTATAAGATCAATTTCCTTTCCATTTATTGAAAATCTCATAAAAATATTTTGAAAATCAAAGGCTATTGTTCCCAGTGATTGCAACCATTAGACCCATAATACAACATCATCACCCCCCATTTGGATGTAAATAACGGCACTATCCAAAATATACTCCCCCATGTTGAGCTTAATACTATGGAATTTCCATGAACAATTTATGGTACCTCCATTTTCAATCATTACTTGAAATTCTGGTGCAAGATATAGAAAACAATTGAGATCTTTTGCTAATTTTTAATTGATGAAATTATGTGTGCTACCTGAATCAATCAATATTGTTACCTTTTTATTTTTCATGTATCCTTGTATCTTGAGGGTTTGTAGAGTAACGATACCATCCAAAGCATGAAAGTATATTGTTGGAGTAGTCTCTTCTACATTTGGGTTTTGTGATGGTTCCAATTCTTGATCTTCTTCCTCTTCACATTCTATGTAGAATAATTTATTTTCACCAAATTTATGCCCCTTACTGTGTTGATATTATGGTAGTTGCAGCAGGTATTTACCTCCACGTGTGAACCTGAAAAGAATAGAATACTCTAGGAAGCAAGAAGAAACACTAATGAGTTGGCTAATAACCCTAGAAGACTTGTCAGCTCAAGAAGATAATTTATATTAGGTTATTAGCCTCCAAGAGAAGAAGTAGGGAAGAAGAAATAATAATATACTGAACAGAAAAATACCCAGAATAAGAAGTTAGCCCCAGTAAGTCTTCCAGAACCATTATAAATACAGGGCGTCAGTCTCTCATTTGACACATCTCAGCAGTTGCAGAGAGCCAATTCTGCACAGTGCAGTTGCAGTCTTGTGCGCGGGTTTGGAGGAGAGTTGCTGGTGCAACTGTTACAGCTAGCAGTTACGTTTTGGATTGGAATATCTCTTGTCTAGGGTTTGGAACATCTGATCATCCTTTGTTGATGCGCTATCCTTGGGGAAATGTGTGCTACCCTTTGTTTGGCTATCTAGCCTAGGGTTTGCTTCCGGAGTGATTCTTTGTCAAGGTTAAGGTGCTCGAAGGGTGGATTCGGCCTATGGTTGGGTGACAAGGGTATTCTCAATGGTAAAACGAGAACACATATTTCATATTATAACAGGTTATGGGCCCACACCTCCTTCATTCATTCTAAACCCTGGAAGGAAACATAGCTGCTAGGATATTAAGCTTGTTGAGGAACTGTCGCTAGGGTTACTAGCAGAAGCAGCTTCCAAGACACTTTTGCTAGGGTTACTAGAAGGAGCATTTGTAGAAACCCTAATCCTCTAGTTGAGGCACCTTAAGTGAATGTATTGACCTAATCTTTGGATAGATCATTGCGCTCTAGTCTAGCACATCTCCTAATACTCTCAGCAAGCCAAGACGTGAAGTTTGAGTTTGTGGTCAAATCTAGGGTTTGACCAAGTCAAAGAAGCCATGACTTATTCTATGAAGTCAAAGAACAAGTTAGAAGGAGCCTCTAACTTCAGAGCATGGAATACAAGGATTGACCTCATCATTTCCAAGAATAAAGTGTCGAATATCATGAAAGGAAAGATCATGAAGCTAAAGTTTGAAGAAGGAAAAGAGAAGGAACCAAAAAACGTTGCAACTATGGAGAATTTCAAAGACAGTGATATCAATGCTACGAGTATCATAGTGGAATCTATAAAATACCACTTGATACCCTACATCTCCCATATTGACTCATTGAAGAAGATATACTATGCCCTAGCAAATCTCTTATCAATCAGAAACATTGGACAAGTTATGAGTCTGAAGAATGAGCTCCGTGACATTAAGATGAATGATGAGGACAACATAACATCATATTTTGTGAGAATATCTCATTTAAGAGATCAACTACAAGTTGTTGAAGATATCATCTCAGAGAAGGAATTGGTAAACATAGTACTCAATGGTCTTCCCAAGATGTGGGATGCATTTTCCGCAAGCATGAACACAATAAAGGAGTATCCGACATTTGAAGAACTTTGGACTTGTTGTGCTCAAGAAGAATCAAGGATCAGTGAAAAATAGAAACCCCAAAAGAAGTACGATGATCAATCCTTCACAACAAGATTCAAGAACTTCAGGAACAAAAGGAATTTTGGTTCAAGGAGGAAGCCAAATCAAGAGAAAGACATTTCAGAAGTACAATGCTTCAACTATCTAAAGTATGGTCACTACAAGAATCATTGTCCCGAGCTAAAGAAAAGGAATGAGAAACAAGAAGCATCAATTGCTGAAGAAAAGGAACCTACAAAGAAGGCTAAGTAGGATGGAAGAGACTTCTTCTTCTAAAGGTAACAAAACTCTTCTTATTTCTTGTACATATCTTGTTTGCATCATCTCTGTACATATCTTGTATATCTATCTCTTGGAAG
>JZKD02S0640128.1:0-10076 GCA_000966675.3 Picea glauca
AATTAAATAAGCAACCGTTTTATAACAAGTGAATAACAATTACATAAATGTCACTATCATTAAATAACCACTATTTTTCATTTTGTTCTACAATAACTATATATAAGGAGCCATATAGTACCTCCACCAATTAAATAGTGATTAAATAAATAACGAGCAATTATATGACATTGCGATTACTTAACAATTAAATAAGAAACCATTAAATAGCAATTGGATAACAATTACATAAATGTCACTACCAGTAAATAACCACTATTTTTCATTTTGTTTTACGCTAACTATAAGCACTTAAACAATACCAATAAACTTTTTACTAATTCTATGTTTATTAAACTATCTAACCTAACTCCCCTAATAAAATTCTTCCACAATCAATTCGACTTCTTCCTTCAAATAGAACTAAACTACCCTAAACACCATTACCTTAATAATTAACAAAACCAAAACATTAATAACAATAATCTCAATATCAAAATCAAATAAGAATTAATGAACAAACTACCACTTAAGATATTAAAACTACCACTTAAGATATTAATGAACAAAATTTCAAAAACATCCTCCACTTTATTAAATTATATAAAATCTAAAATAGAATACTTATTAACGATTTTATTACATCTAGGGTTTCTGAAGCGTCTGTAGTGACTGGAAATCGTTCAAAATAATGTCAAGTAATAAATATTCTTTCAGATCCATAAAAAAGGGGATTATGGAAAATATTCGTTGAACAAATCCAAATGATTTCCAGACTGAAATCTAATCCCTTCCATCACATAAACTTTGAAATGCATGTAAGGCATACAAGGATCAATTTTAACTAACCCGATGTTTGAAACCAACATAAATTATAGAGCACGCACACCTAGAAGTGGGAAATCAAGCATGAAATCGAGAACCAATAAAGTGTTATGTCAGTCTCGAATACGTGTCAAGGAAAATGATAACATTAGTATTTAGCATTAACCTGGTAAGGATGCTCCGCCGTATTTAATTAACCTCACATAAGGATTTTACCATCTAGCAATCAACCCCAGTCGCCTGGTCCATTCAACATTCAATTAGATATAAATATATTTTATTTTTGCGGTGCTACCTATCAGTTTTTAAATAAAAATGTAAGTGAAGTCGAGTGCTATCGTTTAACTCTCCTAGGTCCAGTGCTAACATTCTATGTTATTTATTTCGAAACTAAAATATAATACTGAAAGGGCCACCATAAGATCGCTGTCCCATAGGCAACAGTGACAGCTATTCAATCCAAGGATTCCTGTACATGCCAGGAAGTGTAATCCACAGATTTCACAGAGGAGCCAGACAAAATAACAGAGATTAAATAGTTGAACGCGTGGGTTGAAATCTGGGATATACAACCGCTAAAGTAAAACAAAAACAGGTTTCTCAGGCTGCAAGGGTAAAAGTCGGATGAACCCACACAGGTCGTAGAGGCACGGGGGAGCAATCCTGGCGGTCGTTGGGGCGTAAGGAGAAGAATCCAAAAAGGGGTTGTATTCAAGCTGGCATCGGTTTACAAGATAAACGTAGAATGCCGCAAGCTTTGATTCCCTTCATGCTGACCGCATTCTCCAACTGATGCGTCCATTAAAAGAAGAAAAAATGGAAGGAGTTAGAAGGCTTGAGGATGCAAGGTGTATCGGTTTAATTAAACCACCAGAAACAAGTTTCCTCTTATCCTGGCAATGCCTCCTACCAACTCCGTGAGAAGGATGTCCAGACAACACATGGCTCGGCTCCTAGGATTCATCCGATACTAACCTATAAGGCAATTAGTCAAGGGAGTGAGGGCTTCATAGCATAAGATAAGTATTCGGTTGCTCGATGCAACTTCTAATCTACGATTCGCTAGACTGTCCGCCTGGGTAATACCCAAGGCAACGAAACTACCTGAACGTACACCTGCACGTCTGTACTGGTGCCGGATAAAAATTTTGAATTCACCTTCAGTCAATATTTCAGACCTATAAATTTTGACCTAGAATTTGTAGACCTGTAAATTGGTAACGAAAAAACTTCAGACAAAATCCCGGATTGCGTCAGATATAAAGATTGGTCTAAAAATTTCGGCATAAGAACTTAGAAATTGGAGTAGACACAGAGAGCTGAAAAAACAAGGGGGGGGGAATTCAGACATAAAGAACAGTCGAAAATAGACATAAGGATTCAGGTTTCGATCTAGCCATGAAAATTTTTCCCGAGAAATTTCTAGACAAAATTTGGGAGTCCATTCGAACATAAAAATTTAGGAAACTTAACCAAGTAAATTTTTTCAAAAAAAGAGCTAGGTAGAGGGATAGGCTCTCGCCATGAACCAAATACAATACACTATAATCTCCATTAAACTTCATCTCGGTGAAATTCTCCTAGCACGAAGCAGTAAATCTATATAAGAGGTGATCTAAATTTGCGGAGTATTAGAGAAACATAAACAATCGATCTATCTACCTTTCCATCAATAAGAAAAACCGCAAAATCCTAACATATTCTACCATCAAAATGAAGAACATACCTTTGCCCTTTTTCTCGCTTCGAATGATGACCCGCGCCTGTGCCACTCTTGCTACGCACAACTCCCGCTTGCTGACCATAGAGACTACATCGGTACCTCCCAGCCAAACGCTAAGGGTACTCTTCTTCCCCCTCAGCCCCCCGAGCCGCAAAGGGGCCACACACAGTCCAAATAGTATACCTATCTTCCAAGCTCGCCTCCAAGGCTGAGCTACCACTCTAATCCCAGCTGAGAAAGTCCCAACTCCTCACAAGCAATCAGTCCCGTCCTAATTCAGCAGCATAACCATCCCTAACCCTAACCCTCCTTTTCTTTTTTGTAGTGTTTCGAGACCCCCCTCTTTCCCTAATCACAATTAATTTAAGTTTTTAATGAAACCCTAAAAAATTCTCTGTTTTGCAAGTGTCACTCATACCCCACGTTTCTCCATAATTTATTTTATTTTTCTTAAAAGCTCATTTCCCTATTTTTAATATTGCCTTCTTTTTTTTTTAAATAACCTAAAAGGTAAATGCGCTAAATAAATCCTTTCATTTTTTTTTTAATTTAATAATCTTTTGTTCTTTCACAAGTTAGGAAATAATATAAATGCGCTAATTAATCTTTTCACTTATTATTTATTTAACTATCTTTTGTTCTTTCACAAGTTAGGAAATAATTTAAATGTGCTAATTAATCTTTTCACTTATTATTTATTTAATTATCTTTTGTTCTTTCACAAGTTAGGAAATAATTTCTTCTTTGYAAAAWTTTTAAACCATTAGTTTTAATTTAATTCTTACTCTCATTATTTACCCCCARAATTTTATGAAGACCTAACTATTACTTAAGTGGGTTTTTGTTTGAATTTTTATTTTTATGCTAGGGCCTTTTTTTTTAAGGTTACACTCAAATTTTACCCTAGAAAAGTCTTAGGCTTAGGATTTAGATTCTGATCTAGGCGAAAATTGGTTAGGGAATTTGTTTAAGGATTTCTTAAGGTGTTATTGTCTTAGGGATATTTAGGTTTGTTTCCTTCATCCACATCAATGCGACGTGCCGTTTAGGATGCACCATGTGCTCCAAGGGTGCCACTCGCTTCGTTCGCTTCCTTTGCACGATGTGCCCTTTAGGATGAACCACGTGCTCCAAGGGTGTCACTCACTTCTTTTGTTTCTTTTGTGCGACGTGCCCTTCAGGATGCACCACGTGCTCCAAGGGTGCCACTCGCCAACTGGACTGATTGGTAGACATTTATAACCCCTGGAGTCAACACTCCGCCAGGTGAACTTCTGGGAGACTAAGGGCTCTAAGGAATAAGGCCCCCACCTTATTGCGTGCCCCTTGGAATCATCGTGAGTGACTGTCGCAGTCTGCCCTCATGACATCGTGGATCCTCTCGAACTAGGTAATCGTTAACCTACAGTTCGAGCCACGACGAGAGTGCTAGTAGGCAGTGGCAGGGCTGTTGTCCACCCCTCTCCCTCAACCTCTGTGGAAATCGTGTGTGGCCCATTTACTCCATATGTGAGTCTGGTCTGAAAGCTATCATCAGCCTGCATCATCGAAAATCGTGTCAAAACATGTCAACTCAAATCATCAAATCAATGAAATATCACAGTAAATAAATCAACCCAAATAGCACACTCCCTGACTCAATCCAGAGTCCAAGGGGTTCCACCGATGCCTCTGCATCCTCAAGATCCAAAACCATGCACACTCAATACAACTGAGTCAATAGCACCTGTCTACATCAAATAGTAAAACATCATGTCGTCTATCATAACGCATCATAATCAAGTACAAATGTTTTAACATCAGAAAAGTCCAGATCACTTGCGAGCAAGTGTCCTCAAATAATAAGTTTTCTCAGTGTGCCAGAGCGGGATGTTACATACACCCCCTCTTGGTCTAAACTTCATCCCGAAGTTTCTCAGTATAATGCCGAAATAAGAGTACCAAAGTATCATAAGTACCACAGTATCATAAGTCTATCTATCAAACAAAAATGGAAACTGTTGGCGCATATCATATGTGTCCTCCCAGGTCACCGAGTGTGTACTGTAACTGTCCCACTGGACCTTGACCCGATCTACCATTCGACGTCATAAATATCGAACGCGATGATCTAAGATGTGGACCAGATCATCCGTGATCTCTCGCTCGTCCGATACCTGCAAGGAACTCATGTCAATCACGTGTGTAGGATCACTAATATAATGTCTCAAAACAGATACATGAAAAACATCGTGCATACGCCTCAAATAATCAGGAAAGGCTAGTCGATAGGCCATGGACCCCTTTCTCTCCACAATCTCGAAAGGTCCCATGAACCTAGGAGAGAGTTTAGCTCACTTTCCAAACTTGATCGAACTCTTATGCGGTTTAACCCGCAAGAAGACTCGATCGCCGACCTCGTAACTAAGGTCCACTCGGTGCGCATCAGCATAACTCTTCTGTCGATCCTGCGCTTATTTAATCCTTTATCTTATGGTTTGCATTTGCTCTTTCATTTCTTGGATTGCTTTTGGTCCCACTAGGACCCTATCCTCAAGTCGATCCCAACTCAAGGGCGTCTGACATGGTCACCATAAAGAAACTCAAAAGGCGCCATCTTTATGGTGCCCTGATAACTGTTGTTGTAAGAGAACTCTACTAGAGGCAAGAATTCCTCCCAACGCTTTTGTTGGTCCATCACAGACATGTGAAACATGTCTTCCAAGGTTTGGTTTGTTTGTTCGGTCTTTCCATCAGTCTCTGGGTGATACGCAGTACTAAAGTTAAGTTGAGTTCCCAAGTCCTCTTGGAAACTCGTCCAAAATAGTCCAGTAAACACCGATCCGCGATCGGATATAATCTTCTTAGGCACGTCGTGCAACCTCACAATCTCACTGATGAAAACTCTCACTATTTCAGGAGCCTGATACGTCATACGCATCGAAATAAAGTGAGAACTCTTCATCAAGGTGTCTACTACCACAAAAATCGAGTCATGTCTCCTTGCCGTCAGTGGTAATCCAACAATAAAATACATCAAAGTAACTTCCCATTTCGATTCCGGAATGGCATGTGGTTGAAGTAATCCTGCCGGGTGTCTATGGTCAGCCTTTACCTGCTGACACTCTAGACATATAGCCACAAAGTTGACTATGTCGGCCTTCATTCCTTTCCAAAAGAATAATGGTTTAAGGTCTGCCCTCATCTTCGTAACCCCCGGGTGAGCCATGTAAACTACTCTATGAGCCTCGCTTAGGATCAACATCCTCAACTCGTTGTTTGGTAGTACGTAAATCCGACCTCTAAACCTCAATAACCCATCGCTATCAAAAGAAAATCCCTCATATTGTGGTACCATCATTGTGTTTTGTCCGATAAAATCCTCGAATTCTTTGTACCAGTCATCGTCACACTGTAAAGTGAGAATATTCTCACGTAGATTCGTTTGTAGAAGCAACACCGAAAATATGTGTGGCCTCCGACTCAAAGCATCCGCCACTCGGTTCACTGTTCCCTTTATGTAAGTAATCTCGAAGTCTTACTCGCTAAGCAATTCCGACCAACGTCATTGTCGCGCGTTTGGGTCGCTTTGCGTGAAAATGTGTTGCAGCCCACCATGATCAGTCTTTAATTCAAATTTGCGTCCAACAAGGTAGTGTCTCCAAACCTTCAAGGCATAAACGATGGCTAATAACTCCAAATCGTGCGTCGCGTAGTTCTCCTCATGCCTTCTCAGTTATCTCTAAATGTAAGCAATCACTCGTCCGTCTTGCATCACGAATCCTCCTAAACCTTCCTTGGATCCGTCAGTGCATACCAAGAAGTCTGCGTCCATGTCAGGGACCTTTAGTATTGGCGCGGTTGTGAACAACTCTTTAAGCCTTCGAAATGCTTCCGCGCATTTCTCTGTCCAAACAAACTTCTTGTTTTTCCTCTGCAATTCCGTGATCGGATTTGCTATCTTCGAAAAACCCTCAACAAACCGTCGATAGTATCCTTCTAAACCCATAAAACTATGCACTTCTGTGACATTCGTCGGCGCAGGCCATTCCATAATAGCCTCAACCTTTGCTAGATCCACAGTGATACCTTCGCCGGAGATGACATTCCCTAACTAGTGAATCCTTGATTGATAAAAAGAGCATTTGGACAACTTCCCATACAATTTGTGCTCTCGAAGGCACTGTAGTACCAAGCGCAAGTGGTCATCATCCTCCTCCGTCGTCCGAGAGTAGATCAAGATGTCGTCAATGAATACTTGGATGAACTTGTCCAAGTACTTGCGGAACACCCCGTTCATAAAACTCATGAATACCCTTGGGGTGTTTGTCAGTCCAAACGGTAAAATAGTAAACTCGTAATGTCCAAATCTCATCTTAAAGGCGGTCTTAGGGACATCATCCTCCTTGATCCGTAACTGGTGATACCCTGATCGCAAATCGATCTTTGAGAACACCGTCACACCCTTCATTTGATTGAACAGATCATCAATTCTAGGTAAGGGATACTGATTCTTGATCGTAGCCTTGTTCAGTTGACGGTAGTCAATGCAAAGCCTCCATGATCCATCCTTCTTTCGTATGAAAATAACTGGGGCACCCCATGGTGACACTCTAGGACGTATCAGTCCCAGGTCCAACAACTCCTTCAGTTTCATTTTCATCTCTTGCAACTCCAGGGTCGACATCCGATAATGTGATCTTGCTATCAGTTCGGTCCCTGGTTTTAGGTCTATGGTAACTCCAATTCCCTTTCTAGTGGCATCCCAGGTAACTCCTCTGGAAACACATCTGAAAACTCCTTCACCACTGGAAGGTGTTATAGACCTTCCACTACTCCCTTTTCGTTTAGCGTGAGGATTGCATAGAGCTCGCACCCCTTGTGCATACTCTTCCGTAACCGTAAGGAAGAGACGAACCTCAGGGAAACTCCCTGGTTCCGTCCTACAATCACATGTCTCTGTCCTTCGTCATCAACCAAGCTCAACCGTTTCGTCTTACAGTTGAGTATCGCCTCATGCGATTCCAACCAATCCATACCAATCATGACGTCATAAGATCCTAAGGTCGTGATGTACAAGTTGACCCTCGTGACAAACTCTTCCAGGTTAAGGGTATAGCCCATAGCCTTTCCTCCAATCTTCTATTTTTCTCCCGAAGCCATCTCCATGAAGCTAAACTCCTCCTATTCGACTTCCTTTACCTTAATCCTTTTTAGTGTTGCACTAGAAATGAAACTCTCAGTAGCTCCTAGGTCTATCAAAATACTAAGGGTATTGTCAGCGACAATACCTGTCATCTTGAGCACATTCGACTGGTGCTCTGCCTGGCAGTTATTCACTGCTGCATGAATCCGATGGGCCTTGCCCATATTTCCCATGGTAGCGGGTTCGACTGATCTGGATGCCCTAGTCCTCTCCACAGGAAAATTGTGCTGGTAGTGTGGCTCCCTACATGTCCAACACCCCTTCTTCGGCCCAGTAGTCCTGGTACCTCAAGTAGAAGATGATTTTCCACCGTCCTGAAACCCTGATCTGTTCTACTGAACAGGCCTAAACTGCTGCTGCTGCGGGCGACGCTGCTGCTGGTGCTGTGGTCCTTGATAAGGTGTCCGCTGCTGAGGCGGCGGTCATCGGGGTGTAGCAAAAGTGGATCCCCTCTGGAAGCCACGGTGTCCCAGCGTATGTCTCGCTGGTGTCTGATGCTACGACATACCAGATGAGCTTTGCCCTGTGGGTCTTGCTAGTGTCCTGGTCTGACCCCCACTGATAAGCTCCTCCTCTGCTATGGGGGCCTTTTGGACACCGTCGTGCAATGTTTGGGGCATCAAGATCCTAACCTTTTCATGCAGGCTGTCATTAATGACAAACAGGAACCGATTGACCTTGAGCTTCTCTATGTTAAGGTGTGGATCATACCGGAGTAGCTCCATAAAACATGCCTCGTACTCGGGCACCATACGACCTCCCTGTCATAATGCATTGAACTCATTGAGCTGATGCTCAATGAATTCCTCTGAAAGATACCTCTCTCGGAACTGTTCCTCGAATAGTTCCCATGACACGTCTTCAACGACAATGTTTAGCTGCGGCAGGAGTGTCTTCCACCATAGAAGAGCGCTCCCCTTCAGTTGGAAGACCTCCATGCAGACCTTCATGTTGGAGGTATAATCACGAAGTGTGAAGCACATCACCATATTATCCAACTATGCCTCGATGGCTGCGCCATCTGGGGCCCCAAAGAACTTGGGAAATTTTACCTTCTCGAGTTCATGGTGAATGCTACCTGTAACGGCTGGTGCGTGCGGCGGAACCTCAGTGGGTGCCGACGCCCTGGCCTCGTCTCTGTCCAATCGACTGATCAGAGACTCAGACATGTGCTGAAAGGATCTCATCATCCCAATAACATCGTCAACCACTATCTTCTTCTATACGAGAACCTGCTCTCTTCCCTGGGGGTTAGACCCCTCAGGCGTGGATTCTACTGGAGGCATCACGCCTCCTCCCCTAGCACCCCGTCGTCTACCTCTGCGACATCCTCTAACCATGATTACCTGCACGCACCCAATCAACTTGATCAGCAAAATTATACTCAATCAAATCATGTCATGTAAGCCGTAGCGAATCCCAAGTCGCGGGTCGAACCGACTCTGATACCATATGTAACGACCTGCTCGTTACGACGACAACTCTGATAACAGGTGCAAATTTTTTTTTCTTTGTTTAAGGTGTGTGTGCGCATGTAGAAGTAACATACACACTTGTCTCTACATTGCCACTCGACAACCAAAAATATGCAACCATGATGTTCATCACAAGAATATTGAAGGCACACAACTAGTAACTGCAAGCAATAAACGACCATAGACACAAGGCGCACAATGCAAACATTTAAGGACATACTGGGTTATGCACAATACGAACATAGAGGGTAGGATCCATAGTAGTATATCTTACTATTTTTGCACAAGAAAGAGGGACATTTAATCTTAGTTCACTGCTCCGGAGAGAGAGAAGGTCAGATAGGCTCCTGACCGACTTCTCAGGCATAAACTAGTAATCTCCCTCAGGTGTGTCGCAAGAGTAGAAACCTTGCCTTTAAAGGGCCTGAGACTCTTGATATGGCACTGGATTCTTTACATGGAATAATCACACACACAGACATATCTCCGAAGGTTACCTGGAGGTGTCTACATCCCATCCGATACAAGCAGACCGAGCACACAAAAGGCGTATCAACCAAGTACAACATTATTCAAAATGAACAGCGACCCTCATTTACTGACTCAATAATCCTTGTACTTAATCAAGGACACTACACCACATAACTTATCAATAACAACTAAGATTACATTGACGCTATTGTGACATGATAAACATATTACATTACAACCATTTATTTTGCACAATAACATCACCTTATATTTTATGTGTTATCCCAACACTAACATTACAAACATTTCCATAAAAGGGTAACACCCTTTTAATTTAAGTTATAAAAAGTTTGCAGGAATAACCTTTACATTACCATACCAATTTATATTATTAGCAATAAAATTTTCAGTGACATTC
>JZKD02S0640139.1:0-15658 GCA_000966675.3 Picea glauca
AATTGTGTGATGAAGTGTTAATTTCTTTACCTAAAATATGTTAAGTTAATAATAAATATATATCTTTTTGAATGAACACATTCAACTTTACTAAATTTACAATCTGAATTTTTTTCAAGATGAATTAAAATTCTTAAAACGAAAGTTTTATGGTTATGGTTAATATTCTTATTTTTAAAGTAAAAATATATTTTTTATAAAATTATCACTAACTTAAAAAAATCCTCAAAATAAAATATGAAGTTATTTACTTCTAAATTTTTTTTTCCACGAGAAAAAATGCTCTTTATATTCATAAAGATATAAAAATATAAAATAATCGTCTTCTCGAAAGACTCACATAGGAAGAAATGCTTAATGCTTGGAGCTATCCATGACTGTCAAGACTATCAAATCGGATTCTCTTCTATGATCGGCTTACAGATCAATGAATTTTCAAAATAAAACTGAAGATGACAAATCAAATCTTAATCTTGTTGGCTGGTCCTTCATTGCCATCCTCCCATATTGTAAAGCAGATTTGGCCTGAAGGAAGATGCAATGCTCTTTTAGAAAGTGTATTCGCCTCACTGTTTTCCTCTCGGAAAATGTGATTGAAAGAAAGCTTTCTAAATAGTTGTGTAGCATCTTTGGTTCTCTCTTTCCAGCATTCAAGGATTGCCACTTAGAAGTCAGCTAGACTATTCAGTCAATCGATAGTAAGTTTAGAGTCTCCAAGAAGTAACAACTTGTGGTGGCTTGCCAGAACGAGAGATGCCCATGCACCTAAAAGTTTTGCCTTCATGTTAGATCCCTGTCCACAATTCAAAGTCCAGCGAATGCAGATGTGGGGGGTTAGAGCAATTTTTCCCCCGGCTCTACAAAGAGCGCCTCCTTGTTGTGAGGCTTCGTCGAACCAGGCCACTACCCTGTCAAGTGGGAAGACAAATTTGTGTCGAATAGGGGGCAGAGCCTTTACGATCTGACCAGAGTTAATCACCTCAGCAAGAATGTGGTTTGACACTCGTTGAATGGATGGAGTCTTCTCGTTAAAAATTGTTGCGTTCCTGGCCTTCCAGACTTGCCAGCAAAGGTGGACAGGGAGCATTGAATGAGTTCTGTTATCATTGAACCAATTGCGAAAGCAGTCAAGAACACTGGTACCCGACCATGTTGAGGTGAACTTTATCGCCGATGATAGAATAGTCCAGATCGAGCGAATAAAGGAGCAATGATTGAATACATGGAGTATTGTTTCGTCGGAATGTTTGCAAAGGATACAACAATTCGGACCCTCCTAGCCTTGTGCTTGCAGCGTTTCCCAGACTAATAATCTGTTTTCGATCAGGAGCCACGCAAAAAGTTTGATCTTCATAGGGCAATCGTCCCTCCAAATCCTTTGTCTCCAGCTATTGTTTAATGGATTCCAGATGTTTGATGCCAAAGCTTGGTAAACATTTTTTGCGTTGCGCTGGCCGGAACAGTCTCCTCCCGTCCAAATGAGGGTATCCGGCTTATCTTGTAGTCGCACACCCGTTTCCTTAATGCGTTGTATGAAGTCGTCCCATTCGATAATAAATTCGGGGTCCAGCTGTAGATCCGCACCTTTGAGCCATATATCGCCTAATGGACCTCCTTTGGTCGTACAGCAGAATTGATGCAAGAAGATGAGGCTCTTATCCTGTAGGTGCGCGAGAAGAGAAGGTGAGAGCATGGCTTTTCTGCCCAAGCTCAGAATGTTGTCACTGCCAACTTCAATCAAGCATCCATTTCCGGGTTTCGACGAAATCCACTGTAAAATGATTGGAAGGGAGGAAGGGAGGTGTTTGCAGGACTGTGAGCCAATTGTAGGGCGAACCGAGGTGAATCTGATCCAAATGTGTACCGGTAGTTGATGGATATATTTAGCTTTGATTACTCTGCTCCAAAGGCCAAGTTTTAGCTTTGATTACTCTGCTCCACATTCTTTCTGGTCCGCAGCAAAGTCTGAGAGCGCCAGAAAGGCCATGGCCATGACCAGGATTCCTACTGTCAGCGCCTTCTCCGCCATGGCTGTTGTTTTCTATGAATGTGATGTCTGTGTGGCGATTTAAAATAAAGAAAGATCCATCATGAACCCCGGTGTTGTACAAGAAGTCATCCCAAATGTATGTACGTGGACCTGTTTGCAAAAACCGAAAACCCATGTATGTACGTGGACTTGTTTGCAAAAACCCAAAATCTTATTTTCTAAAGTAGTAGGTTAAAGGTTCTAAGGTTCTACGAAATGATGATTTTTTTAAGAAAATATTGGTTCTAAATCCTGAAAAAAATTGTTGGATTAGTAGATTTAAGTGATTATTTTTGTATAATCAGAATATCTTTAAAATTTTTCCATGTCATGTAAGGGTACTGAGATTTTCATTATTGTCTTTGTGATTTTCATAATTAAGTTATTAACATTACTCATTCTTTTAAATATCATTTATTACTGAAATTTATAATTAAGTTATTAACATTACTCATTCTTTTAAATATCATTTATTACTGAAATTTCAATGGAGTTGTCAAATCTTAGTTGTAAGAAAATATAGTACAATTTCATAAATTTCGTTTAGTTTTAAGAAAGAACATGGAACTTCGCTTCATTAACAGAAAAAAATAAGAAACCAGTGGCCTTGAAAAAGTTTTTAAAAAGTGTCAAAATTAAAAGTTGTTCCAGCATTTTCACCCCCCAAGAAGTATATGTCAGTCTACCACTTGTAGTTTCTAAGGCTTGTTTTTCAAACATTTGTTGGCCTCCACATTTGTCTCCCTGAATATATGCTGAAAATAGATACCTCTGAATGACGAAATCAGCTCCCTAATCTTGCCTTTCCAGCCTTCATATCTATGTCTTGTAGATTTCTTTTTTTATTGAGTCAATCAATTACAATCTTGGAATCGCCAATCAGTTGGATGTATTGAATGTTGAACTGCTTTATGAATAGCGAAGCCCATGCGCCCAACAATTCAGCATTAGTATTTGTTCCAGCTCCGCCATTAAAATGCCACCTATATTTGGTCATGTCTCAAAAAATAGTGCCACCTACCCCACAATTAGTACCTCTCTCCACTGAAGCACCGTCAAAGAAAGCCACTGAGTAACCTTACTCCACTTAATTCTGTAAGAGGTGTACCATATTATATATTTAATAGTTCATCTTAAAGAGAACATGGAGTGAATTTTTATCCATTTATATGTGTAATTAAGAAGAACATGGGAAGACTTTCATCTATTTATAATATTATGCAGCTTTGTACATTAGATGAAAAGAGTGTAGGAGTACATTAGATGATTAGGACGAACTATGATAAATTATTGATTTGTTTGAGTAGATTCCAATGTATGTAGTGGATTGATGTTTTGGATAACCATGCTTCACCATTTGATTGTTTGTTGATTTTTGAAGCTCGAGACAATTGAATTTATTTTGTTATAACTAGATGAATATTGGATATTTTATTTTGGTTGAGTTGTGACTCAAAGTTTTATAGGATTGACAACATTTTCTAGATCTTGTAGTATTTATATATCTTGTACATTGTACATTGTATTTGTTGAGAGATTGGTCATGGATGTAATAGCTAATGTGATAATAAGCTATAATTATTGAATATTATTATGTAATCTTGTACATTTGTATTACTTAGAGATTATACTTGTACTTGATATTGAAGAGACGATATCTAATGTTGTATCCTTCATATATGGTTATATTTTGTACTCTTGTCTTGGAGTGATAGGCGTTGAGGAAAACCATCGAAAGACAAAGACCAATAGGGTTTGGATTTATCCTGGGTTTGGATTTATCCTGGTAGAAAAAAGGAGCATTTGGCATTGAAGAAGGTCGTGGAAGACAAATTTGGAGATATGGTTCAAAACATATGGTGGTGGAATCAATGATTAATTCCAATCTTATAACTGATGGGAGTATTGATGAGTACCATTGATAGGGTGGTTGGATTCTCTTGARAARAACAACTTCTCCTTGATGTTACTTCTTATTTATGATTCTCTTATAATGAGAGAGGTGTTCTTGTTGAGGTTTTTTCTTTAGTTTCCAAGGTTTTGAGGTGCATGGAAGGGATTATCATGTTCACACTTTGATGATAACCCTTTATGGGTTGTTGTTACTTTTATGATAAGCCTAATATTTCAAGATGAGAGTTGATATGTATGAATATTTTTATCTTGTATTTTTTATAGATCCGATCCACTTGTAATACTCTTGTTTGGAGATGTAATTATATTTGCAATATGTCTCAAACAACTCTTGATGTGGTGCCAAAATAGTTTGGTGCATGATATTGACTTTAAGGATCCTAGCATTTGACAATTCACTATTGATGTGATATTTCTACTAAAGTGTTTTCAAAGTTTGATAGGAACTAGTGGTCCAAGGTTATGTTCCTTGAGTTTCACAAAAGGTCATTATTCTTTTGGAACCCCTAGTAGAGGGGGAGTTTGAGATGAAAATGAAGTAGCTTGGTTTTATGGTGTAAACCAAACTACTTTAATTTTAATCTACTTACATGTTCACCATATATAGTCCAAGTTACAAATTTCTTTATTCATTGCTTGGAGAGAGACATGTCTTTGTGAGTAGTGGTTGTTTGTGTTAAATTTAGAGTTGTTATTAAGTTATTTTCAATTTACTAGAGCATAACAATATAAGTAGGATCATTGAAAGAAACACAATCACAAGGTACACAACATTTTATCCTGGGAAACCCTCATGGGGGAGAAAACCCAACAAAAAATCCCTCAATAATAGATTGTTAATACAATGCCAAGACTAAATAAAAAACCACTAAGAAAAGACTAGGACTGAACATGTGTCTCTCTCTCCTTCTTCTTGCAACTGCAACTACCTTCAAAATATGTGCACTAGAAGTGAGTGTGAGTGAGTGACCAAATGAGGCGCCATCCTCACTTATAAATATTAGTGAGGAGGTGCTAGGGTTATGTCTCTTCACTTAACAAGGCCAACTTCTTCCTAGAGTGGTTAAAACCACTTTATAAACTCTAGGGGCAGAATTTACAAATACCACCATATAAATATGTTGACCAATCCACAAAAGGGGAGTTGGTCTTATACAAGACCCAACATGATCAATCCACAAAAGGGGATTTGATCTATAAGATAATAACTCAAATATAATTAGAATATTCTTTGAAGTTGCAATATTTCAACACTCCCCCTTAAAGATAAGGGTATTCTACTGGAATAACCCAATACAACATCACCAGGAGAGAGAGAGAGAGGGCAACATCATCAACATCTTGAACACTGGCTAACATATCTACAAATCATCGAGAGTTGTTTCTCATCATCAATATCATCGTCGTTCTCAACATGGAGCTGGAGTAGCATCATCATCATCATCTGCATGAAGCTGAAACATCAACATCAATTAACATAACACTAAAGAAACAATATCACCAACCCAAGGCTGGTACACCATCATCAACAACATGAAGCTGATACAACATCATCAACAACACAAGGTTGAGATAACAACATCATCAACACGACACTGAGATAACAACATCATCATCAACACGAGGCTGAGTCAACAACATCATCAACACGAAGTTGTGACAACAACATCATTAGCACAAGGCTGAGATAACAACATCATCGTCTGCACGAGGCTGAGTCAACAACATCATCAACATGAAGTTGAGACAACAACATCATCAACACGAAGTTGAGACAACAACATCATCAACATATGGCAAAAGAATGAGGCAGGTGCAACAACAACATTTTGTGGTACTATGATAGACCATCCTTACCAGACCTTTGGGATCTGCCTAGGAATCAAAAGATTCCCTAGGATATAAAATCCTAACAAGCTATCACGTGGTACTTTGACAGACTGTCCTTACAGGACCTTCGAGATTTTCCCAGGAATCAAAAGATTCCATAGGATATAAAATCCTAACAGAGCTACCACTACTGACCACAACTGGCATATACATGCACAGGTACTCTGACAAACTATCCTTACTGGACCTCAGGGATCTGCCCATGGATGATCAATCCCCTAGGATATAAAATCCTAATGGAGCTACCTTTTGTTGGTCAAGATACCATAGTATCATCAAGATCACTCCCCTTTTGAGGGAGGTCCTTTCGAACTATACCAAGCTTGTCTCAAAAGTATTCAAACTTTACACGAGACAGAGGCTTGGTCAACACATCTACAACTTGCTCATATGTGCCAACATATTAGAGCTTTATAACTCCTCTCTGCACCATATCATGAATGTAGTGATACCAGATTTCTATGTGCTTCGACTTATCATGGAACACTGGGTTCTCCGTCATCTTTATACAACTCCGATTATCATATAGAATCACGATGGCTTCCATCTCTAGATCGAATAGACATGTCAACAAATTCCAAATCCATATGGCTTCACAACTGGCAGAACATGCAACAATGTATTATGCTTCGGTCGTGCTGAGAGAAATATTGGATTGCTTCCTGCTCTGCCATGAAGTCATGGCTGACCCCAGACTAAAACAACATCCCGAAGTGATCTTTTCTATCAGAAACACCTCTAGCCCAATCTAAAACAGTATAACCAACCAGTCTGAAGTCATTTTCTCTCGTATAACAGAGTCCAAAGTCCAATGTACCCTTAAGGTATCTCATCACATGCTTTGCAACTACAAGGTGAACATGTCTGGGACCTACCAGATACTAACTCAAGGTGTTCACAACAAAGCATATATCGGGCCTGGTATTCTTCAGATACAGGTCAACTAACCAATAATTTGTTTGTACAAGGTAGCATCAACCAATTCTAACAAAGTATCAACCAAGACCTTCAACTTTGTTTCCATGGGTGTGTTCATGGCTTTGTATTCCAACATGTCAAACCTCTTCAGTATTTCAACTGCATACTTTCCTTGGTTAAGGAAGATCTTCCCTGGGCTCTACCAAACTTCAATACCTAAGAAATAATGCGTCAGGCCTAAGTCTTTCATCTCAAATTGTAAAATGAGCTTCTTATTACAATTTGTGATGAGATTTTCTTCTCTTGTTAAGAATACGTCATCCACATACAATAGAAATATAACTGGCTCATTATTCATAACCTTGAAGTAAAGGTTAGAATCAACTTTACTCTTGGTAAAGCCCAAGCTCGTCATGAAACTATCAATTCTACCATACCAAGCTCTTAGAGATTGCTTCAACTTGCAGACATAAGTCTTCCTGTCCCGTACTTCAAAACCAAATTTTCAAATCATATTGTACCAATCTTGATACTCTTGTTCAACTATAACTTAATCTGCACAATCATGTGCTAGTTTTATGTGCTTTTCACAAAACACTATTTGTCTCATTGCTTGAGAGTATGTCCTCTGCTCTTTCTGCAACTATTCCTCTGGGACTAGGACTCTGCACTTGCAACTTCTTTGAAGCTGAGAATCAATGTAGCTGCTGAATTATGAGAGTAGCTCCTCTACTCTATCAAGACAACAACTTCATCTGAACCTGGGAGTGGCTCAATAACTGATACTGAAAGTAGCTCTTCTTCTTTAATGGAGGTAACTCTATCTGCTATTGTAGTCATGTCTCCATGTCTTGACTAATGTGTTTCACCAACTGGCACTCAATCTCAAATATAGGTATTGATCCCCCTGCATCTCATCATGTATTTGAATCATGGTTGTTCTGGTTGTCTTCATGAATACTGGAACTATTTCTTCGATGAGAAAGTGTCTCATCATAGTCTTCTCCCTCTTGTTGGGAGAATCCTATGGACACAAATCATGCTTTGTACATATTTATACTATTATCTGCAACATGCTTGATCTGTTAGATCAATCTTGGAAGTCACCACTGACTTCATCTCAAGGAAAAAATCCATATCCCAGTCCTTCTGTCTGGCTTCCTTCTCTGTTAATGAAACAAGGGAATCTTCTAGGAGATTTCATGTCCCCTAGAGGTCTATGAAGCTATGATCTAGTCTTCGCAACTCATGTCATCTTTCTGCCAGTCCTAGAAGATGTCTCTTCATCTGATCCTTTCTGAGATCAGGCTTACTCTTGATTTCTTCCGAGCCTTCAAAAACTTCATAGTCTCTTCAGAATATACTTGGTGTTGAATACCAAGTCTTAATATGAAAAGTCGAGTCACACTTCAAACAAATTATGCTTCCTGTCAAGGTGGCTTCATTATCCTTTGACCAAGTCTATTGTAAGTTCTATTTTAAAGTTTGATCATCTTTGGAGCCCTCTGCTCCTTACAATCAATCTTCGTATTAGATACTATGTATCTCAAAAGTAGCTTATTCTTCATCTTCTCCTTCTTTTGGTACACATGATACATCCTTCATTCTCATTGGAGTTCTTATCATGTGCTTAAGAGCCAAGTATCTATAGGACATAGTCTTCAATTTCTTCTTTAGTTAACTTCTCGGGTGGCTCATCATCTTCGGTTGCATAGGAATGATGTATTTTTCTATTTCTATCCTTGAATTCTTCCCTTCTGGCAGGACAATTCTTAGCAATGTGTCTCATCTTATCACAATGATAACATTGATAAGAGGAGAAATATTTTTCTTTTCTTTGACCCTTATGATATTTATGGAATCTCCTTGGAGGGTGAGATTCTTTATGGAAGTGGGTGCATCTCTTTGGAGAGTGAGATTCTTTATGAAGGTGGGTCTCCTTTTGGAAATGGGACCTTTTCTTTCCTCCTTTAATATGAGCAGCTAGGGCTTGATCTTCATCCCTTAATAGTACGACTTCTCGGTTGGCTACTCTTGCTTCTTCTTGAACACATTCTTCCCATAGACTGTCAAATTGGAGTTTCCCTTTTCTTGCACAAATAGTTTGGATGAAGGAATCTCAAGGTCTTGTGAGACCATTAAGAGTTTTCATGATGAGTTCATCTTCATCCAAGTTGTCTCCAATTGCTTCTAACTATTCCTTGAAATGAGTAACCCTAGAGAAATAGTCTTGGATTGTTTCTCCTTTTTGCATCTTTGTATTCTTGAGTTGGGTTCTCAAGTTCATCTTCCGGTTGATGTTCTTTCCTTCATACATTCTGGTTAGGGCATCAAACATCTCTTTTGGATTATTCTTAGAGGAAACTTTAGGGATCAAGTGATCTTTAATGGAGTCTGTAATGATCCTTTTCGTCTTAACCATATCCTTCGTGTACTTCACTTTGGTTGCATCTTCTTTGTGTTCTGGTACATCTTCTTTTATGAAATTTCCAAGGTCATTCTCTTCAAGAATTAGTCCAATTATGTACTTCCAGTCACAAAAACTTTCCACACCTTCTAACTTATCAACAAGCTTGGTGCTTGCAAACATCTTGACTTGGAGCTAAGAAAATGACCAGAAAATGACCCGAAAATGAATCTGAACTTACCAGGAGATGCAATGGGATGAGGTGAGTAGAGCTATATGTTTTCAAAAATTTCAAGTTTTACCCCTTGAAACTTTACCTACGCTAATATGGACTGGTACTTCTGGTACTAGTTCTGGTTTCTTGGGTTTTTGGTACCAATAAAGACTAAGGTTTGACTTTCCAGAGGCTCTAGCCACTGAAAAGGTGTGCTAACGCTTCCAAGTGATGCGTTAGTCTAGGGCACACTTCCCTAGGTGGATTTTAGTCAGAAATTCCTTTCCAATAAAAATCCCTAACAATGACGTTTTTTAATACCCAGTGAAAGGTCCTTTATTCAGTCAAGCTCTGATAACATGTTAAATTTAGAGTTGCTATTAAGTTCTTTTCAATTTACTAGAGCATAACAACATAAGTAGGATCACTGAAAGAAACACAATCACATGGTACATAACATTTTATCCTGGGAAACCCTCGTGTGGGAGAAAACCCAACAAAAAATTCCTCAATAACAGATTTCCAATACAATGCCAAGACTAAAGAAAAAACCACCAAGAAAATACTAGGACTGGGCATGCGTCTCTCTCTCCTTATTCTTGCAACTGCAACTACCTTCAAAATATGCGCACTAGAAGTGAGTGTGAGTGAGTGACCAAATGAGGAGCCATCCTCACTTATAAATACTAGTGACGAGGTGCTAGGGTTATGTCTCTTCACTTAGCAGGGCCAACTTCTTCCTAGAGTGGTTAAAACCACTTTATAAACCCTAGGGTCCGACTTTACAAATACCACCATATAAATATAGTTTGACCAATCCACAAAAGGGGATTTGGTCTTATACAAGACCCGACATGATCAATCCACAAAAGGGGATTTGATCTATAAGATAATAACTCAAATATAATTAAAATATTCTTCGAAGTTACAATATTTCAACAGTTTGCATGATAAGGTGTTTGAATGTGTACTTTTGGGAGTGACTCTCATTTGTTCTTGTAGAGTAAGTATGATGTTGATTTCAAGATAGAAAATAATTATTGTAGCATTGTGAAGACACATGATTTATAGGTTGTATATACATAGGGACTTGATTCGTGTTATAGAAAACACTTTCCTCTAAGACGCAATGTTAACTTTTGGTGTTAGTAAAAAAGTGTTTTCACCTAGGCCTAGAGAGTTATAGGTCTTCTAGCCCCTTTGTGATGCCTAATAGTCATATGCATGGCTTAGTTTTAGTGGATTCTTGTCCTTGGATAGAGTGTTATCATAATGCATTCACCTAGGAGATTTTATCCTATGTGGAATGTTGACTAACCTATTGGGTGCAAAGAGTGGTGGAGTTTGTTGCTTGATTAGGAGAGATAAGAAATTAGGATTATGAGTGAAAGGCACTTGGAGGATGGTACTTGACCTAAAAAACCATGGGAACTTGGGACATACACCTTGGAGATTGGACACTTGACTTGAGCCTGATGCTTGGGTTGAGAAGCATACTTCATGGAGGTTGGTTGTTGACCCAAAAACATATGTTTAGGAAAATATTTGGAGATATTAACTACCTCGATACACATGTTGAGAAGTGTTTGGCATCATAGGATATGTTGCAGACAATTAAAGGAGGAGCACCTTGCATTAGGACACTTGGAGTCTAGTGAACCACCATAGTGTTGATTTTTCAATTAACAAGGTTTAAGCATGAAGTTTATTCCATTTTTGCATTTTACTTAAACCATAAACAATTTGCAGCAACCAAGATCACAAGAAGAAACACCATGCACAAGTACAAAAGAAGTATCCTGGGAAACCCTTCTCAACAAGGGAAGAAAATCCAACCAAAATCCTTTGTTATATTCTTCAAGAGAAACACCTTCACCACCAAGAAAACCTAGCACACAAGAGGGTGCTTGCAAACCCTAGAAGACTAGTGCCCAAGAGAGGTGCACACTTTTCCCAAGAAGATGTACTTGATGAAATTTCCAAACTCACAGAAGATATGATTCCTCAATGGGGAATTTACCTTTACTTATATTAGACTTGACCTGTCAATAGAAGTGTCTATTGGCACAATAGGGCCGACCTATCTATCTCATAATATAATTAATATTAACCAGATTAATTATCTTTTGCATTAATTATCAATTACATTAAGGTGGGGCCGACCTGTACCCTTTTCATTACAATTAGGGTTACAGATAGGCCTGACTCTTGAATAATATAGCAAGGGATCTCATACACTCACTAGTGCTCAGCCACTAGGGGCACATCCATAGGGATGTCCATATCTCTGGCTCACTGCATTACACAGAAGAACCACTCTCACTAGTGCTCAACCACTAGGATCACGTCCACCTGTGTCTGTCCACAAGCACGTCCACTCAACATATCTTCTTTTCCACTGCATTACACATGAGAGTCATTTGGAGTTAATCATCAACTCTCTTCTCAGAGGAGGCTAATACATCATCTTCATCTTTGTCTCATGACGATGCACCTAGCTCTTTGGGAATTCACGCGTTCACCTTGTGCTCAACCACATGCACGTCCACCTCTGCAGATCTCCTTTCTCATTGTGTTACACAGGAGAATCATCTGGAGTTCTTCTCAATCTTATAGTGTTTATGATTACATATTTATACGTACATTATGTTCTTTCAAAATTCAACTGAAGAGTTATCTACTCAAAATCACATTCTCCTTCTAAGGTATAGGTTTAACTAATTTTCTCAAGCTTCCCATGTTAGAGAGGCATGTTTGTGTGCTTCCACTATCATTTTCACACATGGGTTTTCTTCATGATTCATCAAGGGTCACAAGGTTCATCAATGATTGAAATGTAAAAAGGAGCCAACTCCCCTTCATTATTCCACCTATATACTGGAATGTTATCTTTCTTTCTTCTACAAAATATGCAACAAAATAACAATACTCGTGGAATTCAATTATGCAATCAAATTTATACTTTGGTTTTTACATTTAACATTACAATTTAGTTGATAACTCAAATACACACCTCAATGGTTATAACTTCTTTTGCGGTGCTTAAACTATTACTAATTAAAAATGAAAAGTATTCCATGTTGACATCTTTGTTGACAAAATCTTTACCACTATAATAGAGCACGACCTTTCATATTAAACTAAGTAAATGGCTTTTGGTAAATTTGATAGGCCTTTTCATTTCAAATAAAAATCTAACCTCCAAAGCCAATTATCAAGTGTTTCAACATCCATGCTTCCATGAAAATGGATGAGTCCCAATTTGGACTCTATGTTAAATGAACCTTATTGAATAAAAAAGAGTTATGTGTTGGTATTGATATTCGATTAACAAAAACATAATTTGTTGCTTCAATTTAAACAAAAGGAATCCATGTGTTACTTGAAAACTTAGTGCAATATTGTTGCAAAGACATGAAAGCCATCATTTGGTTGAGGACTTTCATTTACTACAATTTGGAGCTTCTTAAAGCCATATTCTAAGTAAGCCAACTCCTTTCTTGGAAGAATGGGTGCTTTTCAATATCTGAATGATATCTTTGAGTAATTTATTCTTTGACATTTTTTAGTTCATTTGACTACTCTCCTCACAAGCTTTTAATGTTAGCCAAAAAATAATTGTTTTTCTCCAATAAATTCAATTGATTTGATTTAGAATTTTTCCCAAAGAACTTCACTCATATGCCAAATGATATGGAATATTTGTGCACTTATAGGGTTTACACCTCCACTTTAGCTACTAGAGGTTGTTTCAACACATACTAGTTAATAGAAGATTTCTCAAAGTGTTAAATAACTAAGTTTATTTTTGTGTAATTTTTTTTTTCTAGTATCCACAACTTTATGACGAAATACTATAAATCAAAAAATACCTCGAAGCTTGTAATGTAATCATAAATTTTTTCCTTCGTATATTTCCTCCCAAACCATTTGAATACTTTATTTTTCACTAGTATCCACAGCTTTATGCACGAAATACTATAAACCAAAAAAATCTGAAAGCTTGTATTGTAATCACAACTTTTTCCCTTTGTATATTTCCTCCCAAATTGTTTGAATGCATGCATGCATACATAGTTCATGCATGACAATTTTCGACTATAAGATTAGAATCTTCATCAATAGGCATTAAAGTTGAAATTTTAATGTCTTAACTAATTTTGGATTCCATGTTTGTAGTTATTATTTTTCTTTTTCTCTTTTAATTTTTTAAATCATCATTATTAAATAATATCGTTCTTGTGCCATTCATATTGTTGTGAAGCTCAAATTTTGGTAAGTGATGTTAAGTTCTATGCCATCACAATGTTGAGTTGCAAGTATTTAAGTTCTCAAACTTGAATGTTAATCTTTTGTAATTTAGGCTACAACTCTTTCATCATTGTTACAACTATCTCATTCTCACCCTACAACCTTGAAACTATCTCATTATCACCCTACAACCTTGAAACTATCTCATTCTCACCCTACAACCTTAAGGTTGCAATCTTGTGTCCATCATGTAAGTGGTGTTGTGTGTTTACACCTCTCTCCAACCTTATATTGTGATAGCTCACGGGATTTTAGCCTCATATCAACTTTACAACTTGGGGATTTTACTTTGCATCACAATTTAATAATGTGATGTTTTTTCAACAATGTAATTAAACCTTCTAATCTTTAGTGATACTGCAATTTTTACTTAGCAAGATTCCCCTCCAGTAACCTTACAACCTTATATAATCATAAGTCTATTATTTTTTTTCCCAAGAAAAAAAATCATCTATTCTATTTTTAGCAAAACATGAAAGTACATTCTTTAGGCATAAAGACACATTTCATACACTGAGTTTGAATATAAAGAACCCTATAAAACCTCTTACACAGATCTAAAAAAGAAGTTGTCAGAGTCAAAGCTAAACAAATATACTCTAGTAATAACTAGACCAAAAAGTTGGTACACCCAACCATCTTTAACCTAAAACATTACTTGTAATCCTATGGATAGACTACCCATCTAAGCATTCTTCAGACATCATAACATTTATTCCCAAATGAAGCACTTCCTTAAATAATGCATCCGCCCATTCATTCACCTCCCTAAAGACATGAGTGAAACTGATCCAATGGAAAGACTTAGCTATCTCCTTCAACTAATGCGCAATCTGAATCAAACTTGGGTTCCTTATCATGATCTCTCATTCATCCAACCAATTACTTGGCCAACTCAACAAATACCTATAAATGAGTAATATACATGTTTGAGTAAATAAAGTCATAATGATTGACAAAGCCTAATTCTATTCTTTATGGATACAAACACACTATTCTAGGCTCTTTGTATATTTTATTGTTAAAAAATATTAATTTCTATAAAAAAAAATATGCCAAAGGGGTGGAGCCACTTACCACTTGCCTTTCAAAACCTTGCTTGACTTTAGTTTTTGAGTAACTCTCAGAATAGATTTTGATGCATGCCCACCAACCCTCGACATAAGAAAAACCTTAGGAACAAACAAAATAAATCTCCTTCTGGTTCATGCTTATCCATCATTTTAATGCAAGTACCTTCTTGTCCCTGTTTACTAACAATTGCTTACTTGTTCACCTAGAACACTCTTTCCAAGGGCATATCTTTAGAACCCTTATCGTCCTTAACCTTACTTTGTATCTTTATTTCTGGTTAAACCATTGGCAAGTTTCAAGATCTTTGAAAAGGATAAGAGATGGTAATTAGGCTTGAGAATAAGCCTTTACACCATCAAGTTTTTGGTATGCGAACTAGATTAAAAAAAAAAATTATGTTTAACAATAAATTTATTTTTCTAGTATTTTTTTATTATTGTATTGAAAAAACTAAGGTATATTCAAAAGATATAGTGTATAGGTGGTTGAAGCATTGACGAGAGAAAAACTCAAGAGATTCCCTCCCAAAAAAGGTAAATCTAAGCTAAACCTTTATGACTATCATATAAATCAACAATGCTATCTTTTTACAAAATTTGGTCCCAAGGGATTATTGAAAAGATTCAATCGGCGTCACTGTTTTCATGTTGTTCACTTTCAGAAAATATGATTGTTAGTAAAGTCCCCATTCAAGGATGGAGAATGGGTATTCCAAAAGGAGATGATCATCCTATATTTCTAAAGGAGAATGAGTATTCCTAAAGGAGATGATCTTCCTAGATTTCTCTCCATAGCCTTGTACATTTAGCCAATTGTAAACAATTCCTTTGATAATAAATCTACTTCTCCATTAAATTCTTTATAAACATTGACAAAGCATGTTGAGTTAAAAACATGTAAA
>JZKD02S0640183.1:0-15657 GCA_000966675.3 Picea glauca
ATCTTTAGAGCCCAACAGTTACTAGTACAATTTTCTCAAGAACCCTGAGTAGGTGAGTAAATTATCTTTATGGAACAGTAGCGAGAAGGTTTGATTAGCGGTTAACCATGGAAACATCAACATAACTTCAAAAAAGAAGAAAGTGAGTAGGGACTGAAGATACCTTTCTGTTCTTTTCCAATGGTACCATCCACTACACATTAAAAATTCTTGATTATACCATGTCTTTAGATTGGCTACGCCCACTTAAGTATCCCTTACATCACGACAATCTATAAGGAATACATAAAGAAGAGTCATCCTCTAAATTAAATACCATCTCAGTCCAAAATAAATAAATAAATCAGAGGTTCCTCCCCATCTTCTTGCAAAAAGCAATATTTATACACAAATCTGAAAAGATGGTGGACCAGTCTCTGTTGTAAAAGGGTGTAAGAGGCTAACCCGTCGGGATACTGAATAGGTCTGCTGGCAATGAGTATCGGCCTATGGTATGACTAGGTGAATCCATCGAAGTACTGAACAAGCTTGATGGCAAAGAGGCATTCTACCTAGAGAGGGTGATGATCTGACAAATAATAAATAAAATTCCTAAATCTTAAAACTTGTCCTAATGTATAGCACTACTTGTAGGGAAAGATGAAAAGAAGTATGCATGGTTAAGAAAAGGTAAATGAACTCCATCAATCTTCCATTGGGAACTAACTTTAAGACAATCCTAAGACTATCTCGCCTACCTCTTCTTAACTATATGTAGGATGTTTTGTCCTATAGGTGGGGCCATATTTTAACCGTCTTGTCAGACTAATGTGTGAAATTTATCTCTACACTTGGAAAACTGTAAATCTTAGGCTATTGGGAGAATTGACTAGTTTCCTATATCTTTGATTGTGAGGTGTCATAATACTTAGGAGTGGGGGAGGGGTTTCTTGAGCTAACAAATTATAAACATTGCCCATCTGTATTACAAGCCCATGAGAAGAGAAAGTAGGATCTCTATCAAATTCTGTCTTATTGTCTTTTTACAATATCTCAGACTATTATATTACCAATCGTTTGTATTGGCATGATAAGATTTATATTTCTGACATGATTTTATGTGTGTATAATTAATAAGCCCGATGTGCATTATACTTTACAGTTTTTTTTTTCAATCTATGTTTATATCTAATACAAGCGAAGAATGCATACACTCAAACATTCCTTGTAATAGTTATAGTTTGATGACAAAGGCAACTAAATATGGATGTTACAATCCTATCTGTGGTCTTGTTCACCATGCCTGCCAGAAATCTTCCATTCTGAGTAATATAGGCAAATGTCTGCTTACTATTGGATAGTTTTTCACCTATACAGGAGGATCGGATGTAGTACCATATGGAGTGCCATCTGGAGGATCGGATAAGGTATTGTATAAATGTTGCAACTGCAAATGTGATTTTCATTTAGGTATGATCACTGGGGTTTGATTATATTTGTTGAAGTGATGAATTAAGATTACTAAAGGTGGTGTATCTATAATTTACACTTGTTAAAAGGGTGAATTTAATTTATGATTTCATTTTATGATCATAATGTCCAAGTCTTCGACTTGGACATTGATCAAATATTTTATGTGATTTGATTTAACCTCCAACTACCACATATCCTATCCAGTTGTCCTCTAACCATGAAATCCCTCACAAGAAACTTAGAGAAGATTCTGCAAACGAATTTGAGCTTGCCAAGGAAATCAAGACTAGGCCACTCACACCTAGTCTTACTCACAAGGCCACTGTTACACCCTCTCCTCATATTCCTACACCTTCTACCAAATGTGACGTGCCTTCTAAATATACTAAGGAGCCTAAGCCTTCCTCTCTTGAGAAATTGCAAAAAGAGAATGCTCAGCAGATCCAACATCTCACAGAACGTGAAACCATGGATCGTCATTTGCACCATGACAATGTTGTCCTTCAAGAAAAGGTAAATTATCTAGGACATGAGGGAGAGGTCTCTAAAGCTAATCTACCCCCTCCTTCACAAGTATAGTTATGTTTGGCGACCCATTTCTGTTGCAGAGGGACCTGCAAACTCTTATGCATGGGGGAAATGATGACTCTGTGTTTTAACTATTTTTCCAATGGCCAAATCCTTTTTGCATACGACAATTATACATTCTATGCTCTTATTTAGCCATTTTTAAAGGTATTATCAAGCTTTATGCATCAATTCACTATGGAATAGCACCAGGCATGTGTAATCATGATATTTCAATGGTTTTATGTTAATTCATCTTCAGTTGAATGATTACACTAATATAATGTTTCTTGTTTGCTTGCAACAGGTCAAAAATGTGATCCAACTTTCCATACAGTCCTTCGTCCGGACCTCCATCCGACCCTTTTTCCAGTAAGTTAACTTCGAGCTCAATTTGTGGGAATATGAAGCTGAAATAGAAAAATCTAGCACATGGGTTTTGTGCCCAATATGCCCAATATGCCCAATTAGGTCCATATTGGACCATTTCCTAAAATTGTGGACGGATGGAGAGCATTTTGTGGTCCTCGATCAGGCCCTCCAACCCTCGATCTAGCACTCCATCTGACACTCGGAGCACAGAGGAGTTGGTGGTTAGAATATCGACAGGCTCTGATGGACAAATCAGGAACATGGATTTTAAGCCCACTCATTCCCTCCAGCTATGGAGCTCGACACATCCAGACTTGAGCATTTGCAGAGGATGTTATTTTGAGCGCACAAGATTGTTGGGCAAGATTATTTATGTTAAATGAATTTAATGTATTTATGTTTTTAGAGAGTGTCGACCCTTCCAGTGGTCGACCTCTCAAGCTCTGTATAACTCTATAAATATTTTTTCCTATGCCACAGAGAGAGATACAATTTTTATACACAACCATTTTATCAGTTCGATCTGTAAAAAAATTGTTTGGTATGAATATGAAAGTTTTGGTGACTTGTTGACGGCATAGTGTGCTGGAATAATGCCACGACTGCCTAGGGGGGCCACCAACAGTCTGGGTAACTTATCCATTGTTGTACATTTGTATTTTTTCATTTAATTCCTTTTATTTACTTATTAAAGGTTTCTTGTTGAATTCGTATTTATTTTTATAAATTGCTTGCAGGTTGCTTGTGTTGTTCATTCTGACATATAATTCTCTTATGCATGTTATCTATTTAGGTTATGTGTCATAGACATATCTTTATATATGCACAATCATCTTTTATCATCTATCTTATGTACCTCAGCTATAGCAAGCACTCTTTAATTGTGGTTTTACTGTGTATAATTATTCACTCTTTTTAAGTACAATTTCACTGTGTATATTTATTTAACTCATCCACATCAATATGTAATTTTAACTATTATTGTAATTAGAGAAACAATATCTTGCTAAGAAGCTCAGCATGACTAATTAGGATAGATTAAACTAACCCCTGCAAGGTTGTCTAATCAAAGGTTGTTGATTTAAAATACAATAACATAGATTTCTGATTTAATGCAGTAGCATAGGTTGTTGATTTAAAATGCACTATCATAGGTTGTTGATTCAAAATGCATAGTTTTTTATTTAATGTAGTAGCTAGGTATTTCCAATTTCAAGCACAATAACATAATTTAATCAAATTATTTATTGTTCAGTATAATAGTATAGTTGTTGATTTTGAAGAGTAGTTTATAGATTTCATTTCCAGAACATGTATTTCATAGTGTAGTTGATTTTTCTTATTTACAAGTTTGAAGTTAAGTTTTAGAATAGATTTTGTTCCATACCTCGTTCCAGGCCTTATTCCAAACTTCATTCTGATACTGGTTTTCAATTTTTCCCTTGTACTGATTTTCGCACCTTAGTTTGTTTTATTATTAGAGTGTGTTGTCAGAATTAGATTATATTAGGTTATACTAGGCTAGATTAGAGCTCTAGACCTGCACATATAGTGTTGGCACCTCGAAGCTTACGATCCCTGGGTTGACAATTTAATGCCGAAATAGATAATATATATTTCACTCGACAAACCGACTATAAATTTATGTGAATTCAATTTTCATGAACCTTACTACTTGGGTGGAATCCTGGTAGTATTCCACCTGATGCATATGATGTGTTAATTATGCTCTCATATATTCAGCTTCTCGTTCATGTTCCTTTACTTTGTCTATGGTGGCACTGGATATAGTTATTCCTTCTCCTAGAAACACACTTACCCTATATTGTCTTGCATCCAGCAAGGTTTCCTCTGTGGTGATCATCACAGCATTGTCCAAGGTGATGCTTCTCTTTTTCCCTATCCTCTTGAAAATCATTTTTGCTAGCGAGAAAATCCCCCTATAACTATACCAGGGTTTAAAGTATAGACAGAGAAAATGACTCCCTCAACATAAATCTAGTTTCTACACTACCCCAAACATACCAAAATAAATAAACAGAAAGCAGTGGAAAAGAAGATCGGTAATTGTACCATTTATCCAACGTCTAGTGATGATATCCTCAAGCACTGTAGCTCCCAAGGCTACAAATCTTCTCCCAAAGATGACCTGCATCCAAGACTAGGTAAACAAGGCTACAAGCATGATATTCCTATTCATAATAATAATAATAATGTATTTTTAAGGTCACGGCCAAGCCAGAACACCAAATTGGTGTATGAGACCCCCTTGTTTGTGGGACAAGGAATCCCCCTCCACCCAACGATTTGACTGGTAAAGTCTACGAAGGTATACATACCCTACCCCCCTCTGGATTTGAACCTGTGACCTATTAAGAGTAAGAAATCAATTGGTATGCATAAATCAAAGAAAAGATATAAAACATCATCATTTGGGACAGGGAAAAGAGATTCTTTTGTTCTTTAATCAACGATTGAAGCTTACAATACTCACAGGTCGATGCTTCGCAAACCTAGTCCGAGATCCTCTTAACAATACTCCAAGTGCACCTTCAATAAGTCTCTTCTCACAGTCTACTAATCATCTCAAGGGAAGGGAATGGATTGAATGAAAGAAAAGGGGTTGAAGAGGGAATGTTGAGGCAGTAACTCACAAAAGGTTGTAAATTCTTGGGCAAGGAACGGAAGGGAATTTGGGCAGAGTTTCATCGTTCTAATGTTTGGTTCTGGAATGAGACCTCAAGACCTCCTTTTATATGAAAAAACGATGGTTATTCAGTTGGGGGACGGACTATAGCAGGTGAATTGGTTGGGAAACCTCCAATAGCCCGTAAATTCCACTGAATTCCTTACAACTTTTTAATTTTTGCAACTTTTGGAGGTATACACGGGTTGTTTAGTGTGCAACTATCATATGTATGCAGGTTCTCTAGCATGCAGTAAGCGTATGTATGCGGCAAGTAGTGCAGCAGGGCACGTACATGCTCTAAAAATTGGTTTTTTTAAATAGAGGTCCTCAATAATGATTTGGAAAATTATGCAAGTAAGAAGGCCAATGCCATATATGCATGAGTAGGGAATTTTAGGGCTATAACATATGCCCCCTCATGTATGAGGTCAGAAGAGAAATTGATGGCCGAAATACATTACAACATCTTCTCCAATGTAGAAAATCGAGTGAGCTCGGGACCAGAGTTCGGGAGGTGCCATCTGCAAAAAAACAATTGTCTCTCTGAGGCGGGCATACCCATGCTCGGGATGAACTAAATCATGGATTCCAATCAAATACAATGCAGATCCATGTCATATAACTATATAAAGTGTAGCCGTGAGCAATACACAGCGGATCTACATCTCAAAATTAGTCGAAGATATATAAGTACAATATGTATCTTCAAGAAGCTAGTGACACATGTGGCTGGACATGAGGTCTTCATAGATCGAGAAACAACTTCAAGATCTTCAAAACTCAGGTAGGAATACAATGGGAATGTAAGACTCACTACTCTGAGATCTTCGACAATCTGTCGAGAAAAGACTAGAGGATCTTGATGATCAGGCAGAGAACTTCGTCGATTTCGAATCTGGACTTGACTAGACTCTCAGGATGACCAACTCATGAAAGTAAAAAGAAAACATGCAGAAAGGTCGACTCAAGTTGGATAAAACTTCCCTTGGACAAAAGAACGAAAGATTATCATACTTAGGAAGCATGACATTGACATAAGTTTGTGATATAGGAGGCAACGCAAACTCTGCATATGTTTGGAAGAGTAACCAAATGGAGGAGGACACAACTCTCTATAGCGAGAACAACTTCCTAAGGTCATACTAGATCCCAATGCTTGACGAACAAACGGAAGGATGTGCTTTGTCCAAGGGAAACTATCTTTGCTACCAAAAAAAGAATGTATATTTCCCATCCCCTCTTTTTGGAATATTTGATTTTTTTGTCTTTTTCAATTTTTAAACGAGCTTGAAAAAGAATAAGAGAATGCTACGTTACAAAGGAGGAACGAGTGTCGTGAGAAAGAAAATTGGTTCCAAGCACATGGAACATACGGATTCTCAAGGCAAGAAGACATGTGCAGATAAGGACGCTCGAGGAAAACTCCTCAATGGGTCAAGGTGTTAGATCGCAGAGGAAAAAAGTCTTGCAAGGCTTGTGTATAAGGAATGCTTCAAAGGTTCAGCTGAGAGAAACATGGAGCTGGAATTAGGCCAAAGACGTAAAGATGAGACTCACAATGCGAATAAGCATGACACAGGGAGACCCCTTTTATGTAGATTTTTACAATCCCGGAGAAGGTAATCTTGATAATTTTTTCACGTTTAGAGAGTCTGAAAAAATGCAAAAGAAGACTCTAGGGATTACCTTTTTCGGAGTTAGTCTAGTCGGTTCGAAAAAGGTTTAAACTTGCACCCAAAAGATGTCTTTTCAAAACCATTTTAACGAGTGTGACAAAGACAAGATCACTCGGAAATCTTTAAAATTTTAAGGAGTCTGAAAAGAGCTTAACTATGGACTCACAACCTTTTTCTGATTTTAGTCTCCTTAGCCTGAAAAAGTATAAAAGTAACTGAGGAGAAATCTCCCAGCGAGAGAAATCTCCTGACGCGTACCTTTTTTCCGCTATAATCTACTAGCTGGAAAAAGGGTTACACTCATGCCAATAGATGTTCTTATGGACCAATTTAGCGAGTGTGAATGAACAAGGTCACTCAACGATCTTTTCAATTTTAGGCAGTTTGAAAAGAGCTTAAATATGGACTCTGGGGGGTTCCTTTTTCGTAAGTAATCTCCAAGGCCCGAAAAAGGTGATAAACCAAAACCAAGGAGAATGTTACTTTTTCAAAGATTTAGTCCCTTGGGCCTGAAAAAGGATTAAACTTATGCCTAAGAATACTCTTCTAAGGAATCGAAGTTCCTAGAGAATACCTTTATTAATAAATTAGTCATATGGACCAAAAAAGGGGTAAAGTACCATCAGATAGATGTACCTTCAAATTTGATTTTGGCGAGCGTGAAGGGCAACAAGATCGCTCAGCAATCTTTTCATTTTTAGAGAGATTGAAAAGGGCTTAAAGAAGACTCCATGGGGATTATTTTCTTAAGTAATCCAAACGAGATTGAAAATACTAAATACAGTCTCGTTGGATGTTGCTTTCGAATTTTAAAGAGATCTTGAAAAACAACAAAGCATGCTCATTGGGGAGTCCCGAGGGTAATTCCAAGAATGATGATGAACAAAAGAATGAGGATTCATTATGTAATCATGACAGGACTAATAAGGACTACCAAGCCTATATCACAATTGACAACATGGACGTCAAAAATGTAGCAAAGGATCTACATAGGGCATCCATGTATAGGTAGGCTCTACCACCTAATTACGAAACTTCTAAAGAAGCAATGAAGGTTTTGTGCCGCACTTTGGTGGGGTCGATTCTATGGCAAAGTGGAAAATACAACAAGATGCAAGAAGTGGGAATGAAATCCTAACTTATATGCAAAACGTTGAAAAAAATGACTTTTACCAAAGGATTTCAAAAAATGTAACCAATCCTCAAAAATCTACCAAACCGAAAGGAGAAGAGTACCAGAACGACCAATAGATAACTCAAATGTGAAATCGAGTAACCACCAAGCCAGGAAAAAAGACAAAGGGGGCCAAAAAAGGGCAGAAAAAAGCCAAAAAAACTCTATAAATAGAGGTGGAAAACTCATTTTTACAATTGCAAATTGGAAATCAACCAAAAAGGTCAAAAAAACCTTCATTAAAAGAGTGGATTCCAAGAGCTACAGTGGATGAAACAACCTTCTATTTGGACCAAGTAAGTAAAAAATACCTATGTTTGCATTTCAATTTCTCCTTTGTAGTTTAATTTTTAGTTTGGGAGGGGCGAACTCTTGTAAAAAGGGAGGCCCTGTGTGTATGCGGGTTCTCCAAGGCCAGCCCGCGTATCTACTCGGTCAAAATAATAAATAGCCCGTGTACATACGCGACTGTGTAGTAAACAGCCCGTGTACACCCTCCTTTACATTTAAAAAATTAAAAAACAAGCATTAACTCCTGTCCACTTTTGTCATGTGACAAGATGTATGTTCACTGGAGGGAGAGAGAGAAAGAGGAGCTCGATGTATTTGTCGAGGAGGACCATGTGGCCATCGCTGCACTGAAATAGTGGAGATTATGGAAGTTCTTCCAGTGTCCATTTATGAGGGCACAACCGAGGTTTCTCAATGCTCTTATGGATTATTGGCATCCTGATGCAGAGGCATTTATGTTGGAAGGTCAATCATTCACCCCAACCATAGAGAATATATACTTTCTAATTGGCCTCTCAAGAAGAGGGGAACCAGTCAACTTGAGGAATTTTCCTCTAGGGCCTTTCAACATTGAGGATTACATCAACATGTACTGTGAGGCTGGAACTGAGAAAGTAGGTTCTCAAGTTTCGATCCACAAGATCACCAACCTCTCATTACGAGTGATCCTACTTCTGATCGGGCGGATTATTGGATCTATGACACTTCATCAAGCCTCACACACAAATATGCATTGTGACATTTAGTGTTTGGAGGCAACTATTTTTTACTGGAGTACCACCATGCTTGTATTCATGAAGAGAGAGATCATAGAGTGTCGGCGACGTACCAACAAGAACGTTTGGTTTTCTACCATTCTATTCTCCTTCTTCTTTGAGAGGGTTCCCAGTCTCAGTCCTAGAGAGATGGTACAGGGGCATGTAGCCTCCTTCCCAACAGTGAGTAGGTGGGCAACTTTGTTGCCTAGACAGGGTGGAGGGAGGACTATAGAGGCCTTCGTTGACAAATTTTTTGACTGGTGGGAATGTTAGATTCTGGTGATCAAGGATTACCCCTATGCAGGGATCAGCTTCATTAGAGACCCTGACATGTATGTGCCTCCTAGCGAGGAGCGTGGCAAGATAGGTAACATATATTTTAAAGTTTATTAAAATTTTAATTTTAATATAAATCATTTTAATGTGTGTAGAGTATTGACTTGTGAATATGTTATGTATAGATGTGGGGCCTATTCAACCTGCAGACTTCATGAGGACTCACTGTCATCCTCGACCAAAGGTAGGACCAACAATGACAGGAGGACCAGCAGCTGCAAGAGGACCACCAGTTGGAGAGGCTAACATATTCCTATGACGAGTGGAGCGAAACCTCACTGTTCTCACTCGTGCCATTCCTATGTGTGATATCGAGGATCTACCCCCGGCTATGCAACCACATGTAGTAGGGGTGCCTCGGACTTGGCTCCAGTTGTTCTGGCATCTTGCAAACATCATCGCTCATTATAGCAAGGTCAATAGGCCTCGTCCCTAGATAGTGTTGGACCATTGATGTGTCGAGGGCACATTTTTTGTAGTATATATATATATATGAGGGCGTAAGCCCATGGATGTAGACTAATGACTTTTGAGGCTTTCATGCCCACTTTTGTACTCATAACACTATTTTTGGNTACATACTTTTGATGAAGTTGCAGCAGCCTCTTCCATCTCTCCTTGTCCAGCCCCTTGCTCAAATAATCCACAATCAAAATGATTATGCTTCACTTATTATCTCCCTTATGATATTATAAGTTTGATGCCTTCAATATCCTCAATACCACTTCTCATGAGATCATAAGTTTGGTATCTCTAAAACTCCATGATTTCACTATGAGGAGGCCTCCTTATACAGGCTTGGAGAGGTCTAACCACCTTAGAGATTCTTGGGATAGGTTGAGGAACTTTCTCCATTAGTTGTGGATCCTCCCTAAGATCCAGCCTTGACCTCAGATTCAAATCCAAGTGATTTCATAGATAAGAGGGATCCTCCCCTAATTTTCTCAATAGAATAACACTCCCCAAGAATGGTGCACATAGCACTACAACACTCCCCCAAATAAGGGTAAGGAGCATTAGCAGTCCCTACTAGTGGGTAGGGGAGTGCTAGCCAAGATTTCCTCAAAACATCCCAGCGCTCCCCCATAAGGGTGCACCGAGTGCTACAATGCTCCCCCAAAGAAGGTCAAGGAGCGCTAGCACTCCTTGTCAGTGGTGGGGGAGCGTTGCCCTTCAAAATTCATTTTTAATTAGTTTTCTAAAGGAAAAAGGCTTTGTACTCTTCATCAAATGACTTCTCCTTCTTTAACCAATACCTGAGGGTGTCTTCAAGTTTTCCTTGTGATGTCGTTTGAGACACGACATGGTCAAGATGACTGTATGATGTCTGCAACACTTGCGACACTTGTAATGATGACAATAGGTCATCATTGAAATGAGTAATTTTGATGTGTAACAGATTTCCCCCCAAAGTGCGAAGTTATAAGACGGAAACTGATGACTGAAGTACTTTGTAGACTTTTTCGATCAAGGGTATGGATACGAGGAACCTAGTAGAAGTTGCACACAACCATCAAACAAATATTATGACATGTTTCAAACCCAAGGCAGGAATACCTATGCTTGGGTGATAAAGACTTGCAAGGTATGGTCGCCATAAGATACCCTGCAGATCCATAATTATATTAACAAAGATTATAGCCACCAAAGATACAATGTGGATCTATACTTCCATGACATGAACTGATCATAGCCACGAAAAATACACAGTGGATATATGAAATGACAAGACATAGCCACAAACCAATACAAAGTGGATCTATGTAATAGTATATGAGTCAATTTTCTCAAAAGAAACTCAATCGCAACCTGGACAAAGTATATATCAGAGTGATCACTCAACCCAGGGTCTTCTTACCGATATCGATGCAGTACGAATCTAACCATGTGACTAGATTTTCTGATTTCGAACATGGTAGAAACCACTTGATTACCTCTCAATGAGGTAAATCGTTAACAGGCGCGTGGGAAATCACCATTGATGTTAATGATTCCCAAGGTACCCTAGTACATTCCAGTGAATGTGAATAAATGAGATGAAGTTGAAAATGTTTGGAATCATCTAATCAGAGGTCAATGATGTAAACCCTCTATCAGAAGCGAGGAGGCCTACCATTGAGGCATGTAGGTCCCAAGGTACTAACTGGTTTCTAGGTCTAGTTCCCAGATAATGTGTTGAATTCGACAGGAAACAGACTTGTCACAGGAGGGCCTTGATGTATCCCCCATCAATGACACGAAACTAACACAGATATATAAGGTGGTGAATCAGATGAGAACGGACTGACATGGGTGTCGAAACAGGAAATTTGTGATGGTTGACTCTCAAGGCAGATACTTCCCTTGAACATTGAAGCACGACAACAAAAACATGACATGGACCAAAACATGATGATGTAGTGGTCACTGTGACTTTCATTGGGTGACCAAAAGGAGTAAAGAAACTCAGAGGATTGGTTGAGTGTAGAGGTTCAGTGGATTAAAATGTCTCCAAAGGCAAAGTGTCATTTTCAAGGGCGACTATAAGAGTGACTTGTAATGTTTTCAAAAATTGCTTGGCTTGCTTTCTTCAAATTTCCCCCCCATCAAGATAGACAAGTACCTCTTTTTAATTTAACGAGCTCAAGGAGGATAACACATGCTCGATATAACTCACCTTTGGTAAGTCCCTCTTCCTTTGTTTAATGAACTATAAGAAGTAAGGGTTCGGTCCCATATGGGTCCTCCAATGTGTGATTTTTTTAACGAGTCCAGAGAAGGTAAACTCGATGATTTTTCATGTTTAGAGAGTTAGAAAAGAACTTAAAGGTGACTCCAAGGTTGTCTTTTTTCGTAATGTTAGTCTCACGAGGCCAAAAAAGAGATAAATTATCACTCAAAATATGCCCTTTCAAACCTTTTAACAAGTGAGAAAGGAAGCAAGATCACTCGACAATCTTTTCATGTTTAGAGAGTCTGAAAAGAGATTAAAGGAGACTCCAAGGGGTTCCTTTTTCATATAACCTTTACGAGTCTGAAAAAAGTGATAAAATTATACTCGATTACATTCTCATGTATTTTTTCGAGCACGAGAAAAAGCAAAGACTAAGCTCAGTATTGGTTTCATTTTTACACAAGCTTGAAACAAAATTAAACTATGCTTGTAAATTCCAAAGGTTGGGATACCCATGGATGGTTGGTACTCTACCCCCATCTTGAAAATCTAGCGGTATAACTTCAGAATGATAATCAAATGCTGGAGACCTGCCCCCCCAAGCTTCAATTAGTTCACCGACTTTGAGGTTGTCACCAATTTATGTACTAGATGGAGAAAAAGGATATAGGTGGATGAAATAAAGGTTCAAAAATGAGACCTAACGAAAGACTTGACTTGGTATGAGAGGTGACTGTTTCATTTTTTAACAATCTTGACACGGGAAAAGAACTATGCTCAAGGCTTCTGGTTTAATCCCCAGATTTCTATTTCATTTTTTAACAATCTTGTTACAGAGAGGAAAACTATGCTCGTAGCCTATGTTTCATTTTTTAACGATCTTTCCACAGAGAAGAGAAACGATGTTCATGAATTTTGTTTCATTTTTTTAATGAGCTTTCCATAGAGAAGAGACACTATGCTCGTGACTTCTTCTTGATCATGGTTTCCAAGAGGATAATTCTCTGGAAGGAAACCATGTCAACGGACAAAACTCGGTCATGGCTTCCAAGAGATCTTCACTGGATGGAAGAAGAATATTCTGGAAGGAAAACATGTCGAGGGCCGCGACAGGGGTAAGGAGATCAGGATCCAATAGCCCTACCGAAGAAATCACCATGTCAACTACCGGATCTAAGTCATCTTCATCGACAGAAAAAGGCATGGAAGATAACGCCACATAATTGACCTGTGGCGGGGGTGATATCGTCTGCATATAAGAACCGTTTAGGGAGGTCATTGGGTTGGTAATAAATTTAGGACCAATGCATGAAAGTTGATCAATAGCCACAATTCTTCCATCGTGAGGGAAAGATATCACACGAAAAAGAGTGGACACAATAGCTTTCATGGCATAGACATAATCTCACCCAAGGAGTAAATCGAAATCCAAGGGATCCTGGACTACCATAACATCAATAAAGATAATTTTCCCTCCCAAAGTTATGGGAAACTAGGGAAGGATCCCTAAAGGGCGACTAGTTCTTATGTTAAAAGCGAACAGAGTATGGGTAACCAGCACAAGTTGGGGATAACCCAAATATTTCTAAGCAATAGAGGACAAAATACTAACGGATGAACCTTCATCTATCAGTGCACGAGGAACATCCAAACCACAAACCTTTACTGTAATCTTGAAGGGAATGTGAGAGGGAAGATGAGGTCCAATTAGCACACCCCAATAAAAAAGGATGGCCTCATTACTTGGAGGGGGTTTCATGGGAGTAGGGGGAATGCCCCCTAGCATGGTAGATTGTGTATCAACGAGAAAAACGTGGGCAAAATCGGGTTTACTCTCTAGCAAGAGAGTAGGATCGATTGATAACGACATCAAATCGATGACTTGGGTTTCATTCTCCAAGGTGAGAATGGGGTCGACAAGTGAAAACAGATCGACCACGTTGGTTGCACTCTCTAATGGGAGAGCGGGATCGACCGAAGATGGGATCAGATCAATCACTTTGTCAATTGGTTCAATTAAGGACGTGACCAGATTGACAACATGATCAACCAGGTTGACTGATGAAGGGACCAGAGCAACCACTTTGGCACTCTTCGGATGAAGGGTGGGACTAAAAGGGACTGGATCAGTCACTTGGGTTTCACTTTTCAGATGAAAAGTGGCGTTGACCGAGGACAGAACTGGATCAGCTACTTTGGCTAGTGGGTCAACTAAGGATGAAACTAGATTGACCACCTGATCAACCAGACTAACCGAGGATGGAACCGGATTGACCATTCCATCAACTAACGATTAGTTGGGAGAAATATTACGATAACCAGTTGGAAGTTGAAGCTTTTTCAAAAGAGAAGAACCCTTGTCCATACGAGGACAAAGGTGAGAGTAATGATCACCTTCGCATAACATGCAAGGAAACTTGACAGTTTTCTTCTTCTTACCAACCTTAACGTCACTAGTTGATGAGGTGTCATCAGTATGTCTAGCAGGGGTCGATGACGTGGAAGACCACATTTCTAAGACCTTGGGAAGACCAGGGAAATCTCTTAGAAAGTGGTCACCCTTATAAAGACTGCAAGGGAATTTGGGTTTCAGATTCTTCATTTTAATCTTATCGACCTCATCAACACTCCCATATGATCAACAGTAGTTGGTTGCTTGGATCCAACATATAATGTACTTGGAGGCTTGGTCCCTTTCTGGTTCTTCTTCTTCTTCTCTTTTTATTTCTTCTTCTTCTCTTTCTATTTCTTCTTCTTCTTATCAACTTGGCGAGTTGCGTTAGAGCTTTCACTAGGCGAAGAAGGAGAAATGGAAGGAGACCTGACAGATGAAGAAGGAGAAATTTTACATGAGTTTGATGTGTGGGTGGTGTGATTACATTTGAAACACTTACTGCATTCGAAATTATCGGAGTGGAAAACAACCATACCAGTAACCCAATTGTGAGACCTGGAAGGCTCAAAGTAGCGATGTAAGGAGGACCAATGTTTTTGTAAGAAGGAAAAACAAAAGGTTCCCCCAGACAAGGGATTTCTCCATTGGTAGTTCCAGGAACTGACACCATTAAACAAAGATCCAACCTAGAGTCTACTAGGGAAAACAAACAACACACGCTAAAAATCTAGGAAGCAAGAAAATAAACAAAACCTTCTCACAATGAACACACTAGTTGGTGATGAAATCCAACATCGCGAGAACAATATAAGAAGGGGCTAAGATAGAGCAGGTGAAAAAGTTACGGTGATGACCTTATTAATGGACTTACACCCTGGTGCAAGCTCCCACACATAAATGTGGGTATACCCTCCAAGGAGCCTATGTGAGTTTGGCCAATGTCAATTCCAGGTACCGTGAAGATTTTCCCCTCCATAGTCACCTTCTGTAAATACCCTAAAGAGATAAGCCACTAAGGTTACCAATTACAACAGTGATGCCTGGGGAAACAGTCGACAATCCAATCCACGTGCAAAGGTAGGGTATCTAGCCCAAAATCAACTTGAAAGGATTCCACTCATCATTGTGGTCATACCATCGTGTGAAGTAATCACTAGTCGTCAATATATACTTATGATGTTTTGACAAGTTTGGGTTTATCTCTCTTATTATATATATATATATATATATATATATATATATATATATATATATATATATATATATATATATATATATATATATATATATATAT
>JZKD02S0640205.1:0-15657 GCA_000966675.3 Picea glauca
GACTAGTTTTTGGCCTCTTGGTATGTAATTGGAAATCCTTGGCCGAGACTTCAGTGATAGGAGGTGAAGAATCCTTCCCAGGCCTTTTCTCCTTGGGAACCTGTGGTGTAGTCGTCTGTGAAATATTGATCGAAGGGTCCTGCTGTTCTATCTCGACCAAAGTGTTAGGTTCCCATTCTATTTGATTCATGAACTTGTCTATCTCGGGCTTGGGTGCATGGACATGTGGGGCGTTTTTATTCTTAATCCTCATCTCAGAAATTGTCCCGCATGGATCATAGTGCCATATGAAGCTAGCAAAAAACTTCATCTCTTTTAATAGTCTATCTGCTTCCTTCCCAATGCCTCGACTATTGCAGATGAATGATCCTATTTGCCCTTTAATTCGAGGTTACTGTTTCTTTTTCAGAGACACAAAATGTATGTCATCTGAGTTAATCATTTGTCTTATGTATTCCAAGTCAAATATCCTCACGGGAAAATACTTGGGGCAATTTATATGGAGCCAACTCGCATCCATATACTCTGATCTCTGTGTGATCTTGGTAAAGGTACCAGTCTCCAATTTTTGCAAGGTCCGAGAGGTGTAAAATCCTCTGACTCTCCTCATTTATTCTTGGTTCAGGTCTGTCGTTGAGCATGCTCACCACTGGGTGGTAGAACTGCTCAATAAATTGTTTGTAGCTAAATTCTGAAGAATTTTATCGGAGTAGCGAAGTCCAAGTTGTTACCACCTGCGACTTCTTGTCCTGGTCCATCTTCTACATTGAAAAGGAGAATCTGTCCACCTAAAAGAAAGTGAACATGTAGGCCAGTATTGAGGAATACCGAAACATGCCCTCTGTGGAAAAATTTGAAAACTGTTCATGAATATTGTTCGCCAGGAAAGTGTTGTAATCGAACTGTGTGGTGGGTTTTTCTTCTGTGGAAAAGATGGACAGAAAACCCAATATGGGTTCATCTACCCATTGGTTGGAAAAATAACCTAGTAGAGCACAGAGCGATGAAATGATTTGGTTTCCCTTTATTGAGAACATGGAGGAAGGGTACGAGGGATTTGTCTTGGGGAGCTGAGAAGCCTAGGGAAGGAAAAGCTTGAAAATATGGGTTCTCTGGGGAAATGATAGTTTCTGGTATAACTCTATGATGACATCGATATTGAAAGGGGAGACAGATTCAATTCTTGGGATCTGCATCATCTATTCTATAGCCTCTGGTGTGATGAAAAATAGAGTTTCTCCTGAGGAAGACACTATGGCTCTCTAGTCAGGGAGATAATGAGCCTGGCACTTGAGGGAGAACTCAGGGAAATGGTGGAGCTGGGGGAAAAGACACAAAGGAAGGTTGGACTCCCAGAGCCCAATTTCATCACTCTGATCTAAGAAAACCTCTTTAAGCCATGACTGCAAATATGCGAAGTCAAATTCGCACCTGGTGTCTCCAATTAAATGATCTTTATCGGCTAGGGGGATCCTGTCGAGATCGATAGGAGGAGGGAGGAAAGGATTTTCCTCAGCTTCTGTCCTCTTTGATTTTAGCACCATCACTGTGAAAATACCTACAAGTCAAACAATCGTTAGTGGGGATGATGGTAGCTTTGGATGGTTGAATGAAACAGAGAGAAAATGGGGAAACTGTGCTCTGGTGCGACAGGAAAAATATTCTCTGGTGAGACAACACAATAAGCAATGGAAGAATGAAGGGAAATGGTAGTTTTTTGCAAACAGATACCTGTTGGGCATGGGGGACAGGTCAACAAACTAACGGATAAGTTAGCCAGTAATAAATTGCCAACGAGTCTTTTGGAGTGTGAGATGGCAGGTAACAATGAATACCAAATACGACTGGATGACATGGCGGGTGTTGATTGGGGAGTAACTATGGTGAAGGGACTTGTAACGGGTGAACAGGGGGAAAGTACTAACAGAGTAATGAGACGTGACCTCTAGGGGAAATAAGTGGAGAATGATGTCATGGGGTGACAGGGGTATGTCAGAAAATGGTAAGCGACGAAAGTCTGGACTAATGGATCTCTGCCATGTAGAGAAAGGGGGATCGCCAGAGAAATCACTCCATTCCGGACCCCCCCCATCATTAACAACAGACTGTTTGGGGAGGTCCGAATAACACTATCATCCATCCATTGGTGCGCCCACCGCTGGACCGTAGATTTGAGCGCGATGTTTAATCAACATTCTGGACCCCCCCCCCCACCATTAAAAGCAGAATGGTCGGGGGGGTCCGGAATTCAATCTCAACCGTAGATCTATGTGCCGAACTCTCAGCCGTTCAGATGCACGCCTTATTTATACCTGATTTCAGACTGCCCCCCTGTCGTTAAAGGTAGAATGGTCGGGGGGGTATGGAAAATCTTGTGAACCGTAGATCTCAGCGCCAACCTCTCAACCGTTCAATTATGCGTTGTCTTTACTCTGTGAGCGCAAAGTCATATTTGCTCCAAAACTTAGGACAAGTGTATTATTTGGATTTGCCCAAGCTTTCTCTGTTTTTATCCCCATGGGGGTTAAACATCAAATCTTTAAAACATCAAAGATGGTTCAACATCGATCATCATGCCTATTTTATTGAAACAAAGCAACCTCCCCTATACTCTAACCTAATTACCTATGAAATTTAGCCCAGATTAAACTGTTGGACTAAGGAATTACTCTATCCTGGGGTTATTTGACCAAGATTAGGCAATTTGGTCAAATTTATTCACTAGCTAACCTAATTTGCTTGGCTAAGATTAAACAGTTTAGCCAAGCTTATTCCCTACTCCTATCAACATCAATTTAAAAGGACTTGGCCATGGTTGAACTGTATGAACCAAGTCATTGTTATTGCATGGGGCTTTATCCAAATTCTTTTATGCCCTCTTTTATTCTTTTTTTTTTTTTCTCAACTTATTTGTAGAATGGAAANGCTTTATCCAAATTCTTTTATGCCCTCTTTTATTCTTTTATTTTTTTTTCTCAACTTATTTGTAGAATGGAAAACCATTTGACAAACAAGACACTAGAGTGATAACATTTCAGTCACCAGTTGATCCTATAAATTGTAGGGTTATAACAACGGCTCCACCTGGGGATGGTACTCTCCTTGTGAAGTGCTAAGAATCCTACTTCCTGATGTTCTGAAAAAAATTCTTCATAGTAGCCTTTGTTGTTTAATTTGCTTTATTTTTGAAAATTTGATGATAATGCTCAGTGGCTTAGGGCCTTCTTTGTGGGCTTCAACCATCTGATCAAAGTTATTCACTCAAAAACTTGTAAGCAAAATGAAATGATTTATACAATGGAAAGGTGAGACTGAAAGTCCCTACTGAGGAGGTGAATAGTGCTTCAGCATTCTTCCATTCATAGGTCCTCCTAGAAGATTGGTCCCATCACTGTTGTTGAGCAGGAAGGCATTATTCCCTCTGAATGTGTGAATTATGTAAGGTCCCTTCCATAAAATGTCGAATTTTCCATGCTTCCCCTTATCTTCATTTCGGGCATCCCATCTCAGAACCAAGTCACCTAGCTCAAAGTCATTTTCTTTAGTTCTTTTGTTGAAGATCTTTTTAAAGCTCTCCTGGATAACCTCAGTTTTGTTGTATACTTCTTCTCTAGACTGTTGCAAATGAATCATCTAGTTTATCCTTCTTTGGGAGTCATTCAGCTCGGCTTGCATCTCTTGCAGCAGTTTCATGACAGGAACCCCTAAGGAGGTAGGAAAAACCGCTTCAGTGCCATAGACCAACTGATATGGGGACATACCAGTTGACCTCTTGGTGGTCATTCTGTCAGCCCACAATGCGAAAACTAGCTTGTTATGCCATGGATTTTTGTTTTCTTGCAACGTCTTATTAATAATGTTCACCAGGGTTTTATTGGATGACTCTGCCAGCCCGTTTCCCTGAGGGTAATAGGCTATGGAATGTCCCAAACCAATATGGTACTGGTTGCAAAAATCTATGATCTTTTTAGATCGAAAAGCAGTTGCATTGTCAGTTATAATCTTTCTAGGACAACCAAAATGAGACAAGATATTATTTTCCAGAAATTTAATAATGAAAGAATCAGTAGCTTGCCTACTTGGTACAACTTCAATCCATTTTGTGAAATAGTCCGTAGTAGTGAGAATCCACTTGTGTTGGCCCGAAGAGGGAGGATGTATTTCTCCGATAAAGTCTGATCCCCATTGCTGGAAAGGAGCTTCAACATAAATTGGCTTCAGGGGCAAAGGAAGGAGTTTCCTTTTTCCCTCGAACACTTGACATTTATGACACGAAGTCACTTTCTAATGCACATCAGCGAATAGTGTAGGCCAATAGAACCCATCTCTGAGAATTTTATTAGCTATGGTCTTCCGGCTTAGATGACCACCGTAGTCTCTTGCATGAAAATCCTACAACACTTTGTCAGCTTCATCCTTTAACAGACAATTTACAAAATACCTCCAGGATCCTTCCAATACAGATTGCCTTCCAGAATGCAAAATTTTACTGCTTTCAATTTCAAAAACCTAGCTTTATTTTTGGTCAGACCAAGGGGAGCTTGTAAGTTATGCAAAACAAATATCAGGTCTGCGTACCATGGAGACTTCAAAAATACCTCTTTCATGCTTGGAGTCGCCTGCTCTCCCTGTTCATCTACTACAACTAAGAAATTAATATCAAGAGCATGGAAATTGGATTCAACCATTAATTTTGCTAGACCTTGACCTTTAATCAGTTTAGTAGGATTAATCTCTATGTCATACTCTAGAATGATAGCAATCCATTTTCCTCTTCTTCCATTTGGATTGTCCTGGGTTAAAATGTCCTTTACTATTGCTTTCAGAACATATGCAATGGTGTGGGAATGGAGAATATATACTCTAAAATCTTTTATGGCTTTTACCAGGGAAAAAACTTGTTTCTCCATTATTTTATAATTCAAAGCAACATCTCTTAAAGATTTACTGAAAAATGCTATGGGATGTTCATACCCTTCGTTGCTTTTCTGTAGTAATACTGCTGCAATGGTGTGTTTAGAAGTGAAAGAAAAAAGGTAAAAATCCTTGGTGAAGTCAGGACTAATCAAGACTGGAGCCTGTGTGAGTGCATGTTTAACTTGCTCAAAAGACTGCCTAGATTCAAAATCCCATTTTATTTTTGTGTCCTTTTTTAACATGTTGGTGATGTTCCTGAGAAGCTCAGCCAGGTTAGGTATGAATCTTCTCAGAAAGTTTATTTTTCCAATGAAAGATTGTAACTCTTTGATATTCCTTGGATGTTCCAATTTCTAAATGGCTTCTATTCTGCTGGGATCTATCTTAATTCCATCCTTAGAGATTATGTGCCCCAACAGTTTACCTTCCTCTAATCCGAAAAGGATTTTCTTAGGATTCAGAGAAATCCCAAATTTCCTGCATTTCTCAAACACTCGTCTGAGATGTCTTAAGTGCTCGTCGTCGGACTGGGAATAAACAGTTATGTCATCTAGATAAATGACAATAAATTTGCTAAGTTCTTCCACAAAAGCGATGTCCATTTCTCTTTGGAAAGTGGCCCCAACGTTCATCAACCCGAAAGGCATTTTCACGTACATGAAGGTACCCCAAGGTGTTGTGAAGGCTGCTTTCTCTTGGTCATCTGGGTGAACGAGAACCTGGTTATAGCCCGAGAAACCATCCAGTAAGGAGATTCGGCTGGATCCAACTACCCTTTGTAATATGTGGTCCATTTTTGGCAATGGATAGTTGTCTTTTAGGGAAACCTTGTTCGGGTTTCGAAAATCAATACAAAGCCTGATTTCCCCAGATTTCTTTTGGGTTGGGACCAGATTTGAAACCCATTTGGAAAATTGTAAGGGAACTATGATTTTAGCATCATACATCTTTTTAATTTCTTTTTCTATCAGGGGGAGTAACTTGGGGTTGATTCTCCTAAGTTTCTGTCTGAAAGGTTTTTGATCTTCTTTTATTGGGATCCTATGTTGTATGATGCCTGTGTCATAAGATTTTAAATCTTCATATCCCCAAGCAAACACATTCGCATATTCCTTGAAAATTTCAATGTATTTGAGTTTCTTCTCAGGAGGTAAGGATTTGGACAGTTTTACTATCCTAGGTTTCTCTTCTGTCCCGATGTTAACGTCTTCAACCTCTTTCCCACTGGCTTCAATTTTAGGTTTTTTAGCTACATCATTAAAATCAAACAAGTCTTCTAACAGAACTAAACCCCTAGGCAAAACATTACTCTTTAAATGAAAAACATCAGACTCTATATCATCTTCACCTAACTTTTCTGAATCTACTTTATTTACACTGTCATTTCCAAAAATAGATTTATCCACATTTTCATCATCATTTTCTAAGTCTATGTTTGTGCACTCGAAATCATTTTTACATTGTAGAAAATCTTCAATTTGATCATCRTTCCCAAATACCTGCTAATATCTAATGTTGTCCGGGACAATATGTCTACATTTCACCTCCATCGTGTATGGGCGAGTGGAATGAAAAGGTATCTTACATGTAGCTGCTGATGTAGCTAACCCATCTGCTAAAATATTCTGCCCCCTGGGCATCACCTGTAAAACAACTTCAGTGAAACATTTAAGGGAGTCTAAAACAACATTTCTATAAGCTCTAAGCCTAAGATGTTTTGCTGCATACTCACCTTTAATTTGTTTGATAATTAATTCAGAAACGCCTCTTACCATGATTTGTTTGGCACCAACCTTCTTTAGTAGTTTCAGACCGAGCATCAAAGCTTCGTACTCTGCTATGTTGTTAGTGCATTGAAAATTCAGTTTATAAGAATGGTTTTCTGAATACCTGGATTTGTGATTGTGCAACCAAACTCCTGCTCTAGCTCCTTCTTTGCTTACAACTCCATCGAAGTCCATGCTCCATAAATCTGCTGGAAATTCTTTGCTTATTATGAGTTTCTTCCCTTTTGCCTCAGTGATTTCTTGGTCTTCGTTCAGGTCAAATGTATCTTCTTCCAGCTGAGCGATTTGTTCTCCCATATCATCGTCGTTATATAGGATAAAGGAATCTAGATCAAAGTGTGTAGAGTAAAGAGGATAGTTATGTGGTTTTTCTTGGCTGTTGACCATATATTTCATCAACGTCTCTCTGTATAGTATTCTCTGTTGTCCGAATACTAGGATGGTGGAATATGAAATATCCAATTGCAAAGTACCTTTCAATTTATCTCCCCAAGACCTGGATAGAAACATACCATATTTTGGGGGAATGTCTGCGACCACAACATCCATAACCATGCTTTTTGCTGGAATCTGAACTAGGGTGATACATAAGTCCTTGATCAACTCGATACATCTGACTTTGTTGGAGTCAAAAGAGTGTAAATCCTTGTAAGGTCTAGTGACCTCGAGTCCCAGTTTTTCCATCACTGCTTTAGGCATCAGGTTATGGGAAGCACCCAAATCTAACATAACATTGTGCAGAATCAGGTCATGTATATTAAGACTAATGTAAAAAGGAGCGATAGTGCCAGTGTCAGTTTGAACATCAACTTTAGGACCAAAAATGAGTTCAGGTTGATCATTAGTAAGATTTACCGTGTCCGAATGATTCGCCGATCCAACAGTTAAGGCCTTCATGCCTATATCAGGCTCAATGCTCAATGCTTTGATCACCTGCGATCGGTAAGCATCCTTACTCATAAACTCAGAAAGAGGAATGGGAATTTTCACTTTGGATAATTCCCCTTCGAGGATGAAAGGAGTAGGTGCTCTGCTTTGGCTTAACAATTCTGATTTGTCCACCATAGTTTTCTTGGCAGAAATACTTGGTTGGTTGGTTGATGAAACCTTAGTCTGCGTTGATATTTGTAAAGTGGTAGGGTTTCTTTTTGCTGGAGCTTCAACATTACCTTTCTCAGGTATCTTCTTTTTAGAAGGCTCAGGGGCTTTCTTGGTTTCGACTATTTTCTTCGTTTCGGTTACCTTTTTTGGGGAATTTTCATCTGTCTTTTTATTTCGCAGCTTGTACTGCCTGTGTACCTCCATAATTGCATTTTCAAATTCCTGTTCGGTTTCTTCGGCATCCTCACTCACCTTTGTTTGAGAAAGAAGGAAAAGTTCTTGCTCTTCCTGAGTAAGAAAAATGGCTTCATTATCGTGAATGCCCATGAGGTTTATGTGTGTGTCTTCTAATTCTTCAATTACCTCCTCACCCTCGTCGGCATAATTTTCCTATAGGGGTGGTCTGATCTATTGATCAGGACCCCTCTGTTCTCTTTAATCCCTAGGATCTCTCAGCCTGATTTGAGGAGGATTTCTTCTGAAGTTAGGATTATGAATTTGTGGAGCAGGTTGGTTTTCTCTAGAAGGATTTCTTTCGGTTACAGTAAGTCTCTCCATCATCCTCTCCACTGCTCTAGCTAAGGATTCTAGTTTGGCATCAGAAGAAGATGTGGATGGTTCCTCTTTAATCACGACTCTCCTTTCCATCCTCTGCCATGCCCTTTTAGCCAAAAGGTTGGCCTCTACACTTATTGCGCTTTTCTACATGTCCTCCTGGGTGGTGGAGTTTCTTTCCCTTAATTGATACAACATATCAGCGTCGAAACCATCAAGGAATTTTATCAATGGAAAACCTTGTGGGGGTTTAATATTAGCTAGAATCACATTGTACAGATTGTTGAAGCGGGTGCAGTAGTCTCGTACTATCTCTCCTTGATTCCTTCTGATGTTTTCGTATTCTGACANATAAATGTCATCCATTGAAAGAATTATTTCAAATTTAGAAACAATTAGATGCATAATATTAGTTACACACAAAACATCCAAGAACAAAGAGGGAAAGGTTTACATTAACACAATTAGATATAATCACACAACGGATACCTGCCATCAATCAAAACATAGCTATTCAAAATAGAGAGGGCTAGATCAACATATCTGAATCCAATCTGTGGGAAGAAAAATAGAACAACCACGTTCCTCCCAACCATAGAACAGGGAAACCTAATTCACTTGCCCAATTCACCCCCTAGCCTAACCATGAATCCATGAGGGTGAACTTGGAAACTCATCCTCAACAATGTCCTTCAGTTCCAATAGTTATCCTCTTGCCTCACACTTACTCAACAGTGCTCATAACAACAAGACAATTCTATTTTAGCAAGCTCCTCTTGCCTCACACTCAATCCCCAGTGTTCATAACAGCAAGAGAACTCAGAAATCTTTTCCCAGCATACTTGGCAGCGTTCTGCCTCCTCGCATATGCTATTTATCAAATTTTTTTCCCAGGTCTTTTTCCCTCCTTTGGGGATTTTCACAACTTTCTTAATCCTGGATTCTCAGGGGCTGCCAGTGGCCAAATCTCTGATTTTCCACTTGTAATAATCATCCCATAGGTAGTTCCAACTTGTTCCCCAATCATGGAGTCATGGTTAGCTGATTTTTAACATGGCTGTTCCATTTGTCCTCCTGTAGTTAATATAAATATTCGATTGTGATATAAGTGTCATATCAAATAGTTAGTTGAGTCCAAACATATCTCTGCCCAACACTTACAATAATTAAATACAATTATTAAATTTGAAATTGCCATAAATGGAAAAAAATTTCCAGATTCGAATTTGCCAAAAACGAAAATAAATTTCCAGCACACAAAAATAAAAATATTTTATTTTTGGGGGATGTCACATCCTTTCCCCCTTCAGTAAAACACTGTCCTCAGTGTTCATTCCTTTCTTGGAACATGATTGGATGAGATTTCTGCAAAACTCCTTCTAATTCCCAAGTGGCCTCCTCAGGACTAAAGTGCTTCCATTGCACCTTTACCTAAGCGACGACTCTGTTTCGAAGTGCTATTTCTCTCCGATCTAGAATGCGCAGGGGTTCCACTTGGAACTCGCCTTCGGGTTCCACCTGCACTAAGTTCCAATCAATCATATGAGTAGGGTCATGAATATACTTTTTCAACAAAGAAACATGAAATACATTATGAATTCTTAGATTAGCTGGAACTGCAAGCTGATATGCTATGGGTCCAATTCGAGCTAGTATCTTGAAGGGCCCACAAAACCTGGGTGCTAGCTTGGAGTAGTTCCCCAACTTCAACGAGTTTTTTTGGGCTTTGACCTTCAAATAAACATGGTCTCCCATTTGAAATTCCAAGTGTCTTCTTTTCTGATCCGCATAGCTCTTTTGTCTGTCCTGTGCCTCTTTCAAGTTTTGTTGTACCTTCCTTACCATGTTCTCCATTTCTTAGAGCATCTCTGGTCCAACCATGAGTCTGTCAGCTTGGTTATCCCAGCTAATTGGAGTTGTACACTTTCTGCCATACAATATTTCAAAAGGGCTCAACTTAGCTGAAGTTTGGTACCCATTGTTATATGAAAATTCTACCAAGTGTAGGTAGTCTTCCCACTTGTTTGGTTTTGTTCTTACATACATGTGGAACATATCCTCTACGATTTGGTTTGTCCTTTCAGTCTATCCATCCATTTGTGGATGATAACTCGTACTAAAATTCAAATTAGTATTTAGCCCTGCAAACAATTCCTTCCAAAAAGCGGATGTGAATTTTACATCTCTATCTAAAATCACCATTTTAGGAATACCATCTAATCTAAAAATTTATTTCATGAATATTTCAGCAATGTTAATAGCTTTAAAAGTAGACTTTACAGGAATAAAGTGTGCAGATTTACTGAGTTTATCGATTACAACCATGATAGAATCATTCTATTTTTGAGTTTTAGGCAAACATGTTATAAATTCCAGCGATATGGTCTCCCATTTCCATTTTGGTACTGGTAATGGCTGTAATAGGCCGGATGGATGCTGGTGTTCGACCTTAACCTACTGACAATCTTGGCACCTAGAAAAATATTCTGTTGTTTTGCCCTTCATGTTAGGCCAGTAAAATAGTTTTCTGAGTGTTGTTATTGTTTTTTGGTAGCCAGGATGGCGAGAATACGGTTTCTTATGCACTTCATCTAAAATAGTTAATTTTAGCTTTGCTGAATCTAGTATGTAAAGTCTGTTTTTAAATCTTAATAGTCCCTCCTTGTCGATACTTATATCCAGTTCATCTGAGTTTGTGATACTATTTTGCAATTCTGCCATCATCTTGGTGTAATTTTCGTCGTTAATACCTGTCGTTTTTATTCTTTGTTCCAGATCACTTTCCGCCTTGCTGATATTTATCGCAAATAACCCATGGATTCTACGGCTTAAAGAATCTGCTACTTTATTTTCCTTACCCTTGATATGTCTGACCTCGAAGTCGAATTTTCTTAAGAAGGATAGCCACCTTGCTTGTCTTGCATTAAGGTCTGGTTGGTTAAACATATATTTCACTCCATTATTATCCGTCAATAGTAAGAATTTTCTGCCCATTATATAGTGTCACCACATTTTTAAGGCATGTATTATTGCTGCCAATTCTAAGTCATGAGTGACATAATTTCGCTCATGTTCCTTTAATTTTCGGGACTCATAACAAATCACGTGCCCTTCCTGAGTTAGAACACCACCTAGTCCCTCTTTACTTGCATCAACGCATACTGTGAAGTCNCTTGAGCTTATCTTCTTTTTCTAATAGATTCGTCACTTGGATGGCGTAAACTTGACATCCCTTTCTAATACATTTCTTGAATTGCATCGCTGAAACTTGTCTAACTGACACAGGTTTTGGTATGCCTTGGGCTGTTCTAACCATGCCAAGATTATCTTTGTAGCTAAGTATCTTTGTATAAAATTCTAGTACTGATTTATGTTGTTCCAACCAATCCATCCTGATAATCATATCATAAGATCCTAGTGGTAGGATGTTCAGATTGGTCCTTATCTTTTGACCATCTAGGATGAACTCAAGATCATAAATAAAGTTAACTACTTTTCTTTTAGTACCTATTGCTAGTTGTACAAGCCAAGATTTTTCATGCTTTGTTTCTTAAGTTTATTCGACTCTACTACATCAGGAGTAATATAACTTAACGTAGCTCCAGGGTCAATTAAAACAGAAATTCTAGTGTCATGGATTTTACCTTCGATTTCTACCACTGAGGATTGGTGGTCATCTTGTCGACCATCTATGGCTGCATTTATCCGATTCAAACTTCTGCCCATGTCTCCCACTATTGAGGCTTCCTATAAATTATGAACAACAATTCTATTTGCTGTAATTAAACGTGGACAGTTCCTCCTTAGATGAGGCTCTCCACACTCCCAACACTTTAGTGGCTCACAGGAATTATCCCCAAACTTCTTCGTTCCCAGGTTTATCAGTTTACCGCTACCTTGCGTATTCGGATGATTGGAGTGAAAATCCTTCCTTGGGAAACTTTTTTCTGCATTCCGATAAGGAGATGTCTAGTATCCCTTCTTCCGCTAGTGCATTCCATCTTGCTTCTTATCCTTCTAGGTCTTGGGAAACTCTACCTGCTGTTTATACTGGTCATAGMACATTCGTGCTTTCCTAAATACCTCACTCAAGKATTTGGGGTTGTCAAACTCAATTCTTTCCCTGTAGGATTGTGTAAACAGCTTAAGAATCACTGGATTTTTACCTTATCCTCCCAGATGTATGGTACAAACCTTARTAGTTCCATAAATTTATTTATAAGGTCCTCCATCGTCATTTGTCTGAGTCGTAACTCATAAAATTCTTTCGTCTTCCTTTCATAATAGCTTTCGGAAAGGTATTGTTTCTTGAAATACTTCTTGAAGTCAGACCATTCCAACTATTTCTCCTTTAGGCCCTTGGCCAATTTCAGGTCCTACCACCAAATGATGGCCTTTCCCTTCAGATTGTAGATGGCCATTCTGACCTTCATGTTACTGGAATAGTTGTAGATTTGGAAGTATTTTTTGATGTCCAAAAACCATGCCTCGACTTCTTCTCGTGTCCTAGATTCTCCATCAAAAGTAGTTGGTTTAATCTTTTTAAATTCCCCTTCAAGGTGGTCCGTCTGTTTTCTTTTTTTGTCTGGTATGGTTTAGTCTTCAGTTGAAGGTGTCCCTTCAGACGAATAGTCTCCTTCTTCTGTTTCCACACCAGAGTTCTTGGAGGCCCTTTTTCTGACCTCTTCCTCATGGTTATCATCTTTTGGGATTTTCTTGGTTACTATACTACGCAGCGGGACTTCATTTTTCTCTTGCTGTTCCTGCTATGCCTTCTTCAATTTTTCATTATCGACCTTGAAAACTTGTAGTTCAACAATAAGGTTCCTCATTGTTTATAACACCTCCATGGGTGAGCTTCCATCACTGTTCTGTCTTGGATCTCTAGGAGGTCCTTGCTGCGGATTCTCTTCCACCCTGATTTTTGCACCTTCTTGAGCTGCCACTATTCAACACAAAACAAAAAATCTTTTTGTTTGTAATCCACATGATTTATTAGTTTTTTTTTCATAAATCAGAATATATACTAAGCAATTAATGTGGCCCTATTCAGGCCCAGTGTTGTAACTTTTGCTCTGATACCATATGTAATGTACCCCAAAAACTGTAAAAAAAATTAAAAATTGTTTGTACAATTATCCTTGCATAGTTTCGAGATTCAAGCAATTAAGTCTTCTGTTATAAAGCTTGAGTCTGAAATTTTGTTAGAGACCTTACTATCATTGATTGTCTTTACTATGCAACTTAAAACTTCCTACTCGACGATACAATAAGTGTATACTCCTCCCTTCAATGTTATTTAAAGTCTTGTAAAAATTACCAATATTTTCTTATTTGATGATGTCTATAACACCAACATAGATTTAACTATACGAGCTACTTGTAAATAGGTCTGTTACTTCCATACTTCTAATCGGGAGGAATATTCTCCAATCAACACACAACAACTCCCGAAATTGCGAAAAGTGACCAGCATGTCGGGATTTCGGAGTTTGGGATTTCGCGAGTACAACAACCAACATCAACGCACAACAATTCCCGAAATCGCGAAAAGTGACCATCATTTAGGGATTTCGGAGTTCGGGGTTTCACGAATACAACAGCTAACATCAACACACAACAACTCTCGAAATCACAAAAAATGACCAACATTTTGGGATTTCGGAGTTTGGAATTTTGCGAATACAACAACCAACATCAACACACAACAATTCCCGAAATTGCGAAAAGTGACTAGCATTTCAGGATTTCGCGAGTACAACAGCCAACATCAACACACAACAATTCCCGAAATCGAAAAAAGGGACCAACATTTCGGGATTTCAGAGTTCGGGATTTCGCGAGTACAAAATCCAAACATCAACAGATACAAACCTTTGAAATGCGAAACAAAGGGAAGGTTGGACTAACGCTTCGGGGTTTCGGGGTTCGAGACTTCGTGAGTTCAAGTGCCCCAAACTTCAACATATTCGAACCTCCGAAATGCGAAAAGGAAAAGTGGGACCCGTATTTCGTGGTTTCGGGGTTCGGGACTTTGTTAGTGCAAGTACCCAAACAACAACATATGCAAACTTTCAAAATGTGAAAAAGGAAAGGTGAGACCCACATTTTGGGGTTTCAGGGTTCGGGACTTCGTGAGTTCCAGTGCCCAAACATCAACATTACACAAACTTCCGAAATGCGAAAAAAAATGCTCAACACTTTGGGATTTTGGGGTTCGGAATCCCGTGACTTCAAAAGCCAAAACATTAAACACAAACGATTCCTGAAATTGTGAAAAGGAACATGGAACTAACATTTCGGGATTTCGGGGTTCGGGGTTTCACGGTTTCAAAAAAAAACCAAACAACAACACACAACCACTCCCGAATTTTGAAAATGTGAAAGTATGTGGAACCAACATTTCGGGATTCGGGGTTTCAAATGCCAAACAACAACACACAACAACTCTTGAATTTTAAAAGGTGAAAGGATGTGGGACCAACATTTCAGGATTTTGGTATTCGGGGTTTCAGGGTTTTAAATGCCAAACAACAACACACAACAACTCCTGAATTTCGAAAGGTGAAAGGATGTGGAACCAACATTTCAGGATTCGAGGTTTCAAATGCCAAACAACAACACACAACAACTCCCGAATTCCGAAAGGTGAAAGGATGTGGGACCAACAGTTCGGGATTTCAGGATTCGAGGTTTCAGGGTTTGGAAAAGCAAGGGAACTTCGCATAAATGTAACCAACAAGTCCTGAAAGCCAAAATTCACATTATTTTCATAATTCTAAGATTTTTTCCTTGTACTGGTATTATTACTTTCGTTCTATGAAATAGTGGTGTAGAAGGATTCAATATCCACTACCTAACAGAATTCCGAAAAAAAAAATCTAAACTTAAGAGTTTATACGCATATAATCTATAAAAGGGTACAATAGGACAACAATTTTTTTGTATAAAGTAATTTCTCTTATAATCATTTAGAGTCTCTTTTAAACAAGGCATTAAATGTCAACAGTACTAGATCTGTGCATCTATGTAAATACATGAATAAGAATATCATTCCATCAGGGTTTGGAAATTATAATTGATGATCCGAGGGATCTGAGTTTGGTTTCCGGGGTTCCCAAAATTCTTTAACTTCCCAAATTTTTGTACAACCAATATTTTGACTTCAGATTAAACCTAACTCGTAGATGGACCGACTTTCTTAAACTCAACTTCTATAAAAATAAATTTTCCTAGCACTTCCAGATTTCAGGAGGGACCACTCCAGAATTTAGACTGTGATTGTACATTTAATACC
>JZKD02S0640216.1:20923-53783 GCA_000966675.3 Picea glauca
CCCTTTGGGTTGGTAGGGACTATTAGTAGTCGATTTTTGTTTTTACTATTAACTTGGCACAAATACCAATGAATTTTTAATGTTTTAACCAAAGTCTCTGGAAATTCATACAACTTGAGTTGAAATTCAAGAAGTTTAACTTAAGTTTTGAATTTGACCTTTTATTTGGCCTCTTCCTGAGGCTGAGAAAATATAGATTAGTTTATCTTGCTTTAAAGAATGCATTTGCATAGTGATTTTTTTCCAACGAAGTAATGCTATAAATTACTCTAGAATTACTTCTTAACATTAAATGTTTGATGCGTTGCATAGTCCATAGTGAGTTCATCTATCACTGCCACCTATGTGGCCATGCATTTGTACATGAGCCTGCAAACGAGTTGGTTCTTCTTTACCTACTCAATCTCATACCCTTTCTTTACTTTACCTGTTGCTTGAAAATTTCTTTCATGTTCTTTCTCTATAGTTGAATCCCCAAGAAACTATGTTTGGTTCCTTACTTGAGCCGTGTGACTAGAGTTGTGATGGAAGTTTGGAGTTGGAATGGTTCTATGACTAGAGTTTTGATGGAAGCCTATAGATGCAAAGACAAAGGTATACATTATATATACTAGCTTGTATGAATTGTATGCTTGGAATACGATATATATTCTAAGTTACCAGAGATAGATATACTATTGGGTCTAAGTTACTTCCACATTTAGTTCTGCAAGTTAACAAAATTCACTAAAAAAATTCATTCCCTTTTTTATACTTAAAATTGCATTTTGTGCCTCGAAAACCCTTTAAGAAAGATGAAATCTCACCTATAGCCAGTCGATTTTTCCTCCTAGTTTCAGATGAATCTTGAAAGGAGCATTTGAAATATCACCTACAACCAGTTGATTTCTCCTCTTGTTTTTAGATGAATCTTGAAAGGAGCATTTAAAGATAGAATGCATAGATCCAAAAAAACAATGGCGAAATGGAAACGAGGAATCTGACCTTCACTTCCGAGATCCACAATGATTGAATGAAACTGCAAATGGATTCCCATGTTGGTCCCTTCATATGTACTTATATTATTTTCTGAAGTGATACAATTCATCATCTCATGACCTAATTTCATTCCACTGATTTTTTGCAGACGAGTTAATCGACATAGTAAATTCGATATCCGTGAATGGAAAGGGGATTTTAATGGCTGACATGAGCATGCACGACATAGGAAGAATACTGCATAACATAACCGTAGAGAACAAGGAATACAACAACTAGATTTACTGTGATATTCTCTTTGCAATTGAAGGAGATCCTAATTATCTGAGTGCTACCATTCTCCACGAAGAGACTCTCACCTTGTGATCCCTAAATGAAATCTCGTTTCTAGACATTATTAGAAGTAGTGGCATCATTCCAGGAATTTAGATGGCACCGACGTGGATCTAGTCCCAAGGATCGTGACAGAAAGGTTGGGTACTATTGTCACTCTGAAAGATTCCCTTAGGGTTAGAAGTTGCATTGTCCCTTGCATTTGTTGCATGCCACAAGATTTAGATAATGATTAGGTCAGTCTTCTCACTCAGGCGAGAAAGAAAAGAACGTAGGCAGTCGGATCAAAGAAAGAATTGAATTGAAACATACATGAATGCAAGATACAAATAAAAGGTTTTTTTTCCCTGTAGATTTGTATGTATCCCAATGCAAGACTCTAAACCCTCTCGATGCCCAAATCCATTGCATAATGTCAACATATTATACATATTGAGCACATTAGGCACCCTTAGTTATCTCTTTGAAGGTAGCTGTACAACTCTTGTAACATATAATGCCAGAAAAGATCAAATAAATTATATCATATTAGGATTCAAATGCAAACTCTACTCACTTTATGCGCAAAAATGGCCCACCGATCGATATGAGTACACTCCATAACGATAGTAATGATATTGAACTAATATTTATATGGATCGTCGTCTTAAACTCGTCTTTCCATTTACATCATAAAACTCTATCCTGCACTAATCTTCAAAATATGTTGAATGCAACTGTGAATAGGTCGAATGGCCAAACAAATTACCTCAGTTATAGCAGTGATTTAGAAACTAGACTCCTTCGCAGTATCAACGATTTGGAGATTCAAACCCAACAACATCAATGATGTTTATTTTGATAATATGGTGAGCAACTGAAAGCTTCTTTACATGAGGTTGAAATTGTGCCATCGCTTTTGCAACTCGTCCATACCCGCATGCCTGGAGAAAACGTGTCCACCTACAAATAACACTTGTCTTTTTCCATAAAACATGTGTTAGGATATTGCTCCTAGCTTGTACCCCTTCCATTGGTTATTGTCAGAAATTCTAATTCCACCTGACACATGTTGGCCTGAAACATATTACACTTGTTGGGCGGAAACAAAAACAAAAAATTCTAATCGATATTTCACATCCTTGTAAATTCTCCAAGTTTATTTTTCTCTTCCGGTGGCAACCAACTTACAAGAAGTGCATTAACATTTCACAAACCGAATAATTTTGGAGTTATTATGGCCATACGTTTGGAGTTATAGAAATATTGTGTTGGGAATGTGTTGGAAAGACTTTCACAATAATTACACTGGGTTATGAAGTAAGGGAGTTATTATCACACTCACTATTGAATAGATAATAATGTGTTGGGTTGGGTTAAGAAGTAAAGGATTTATTATCATGTTGTCTATTGAATAGAGAATGTTGTGTTCATAGTTGTCTTTTTACCATACCACCTGTTTGAAAATAAATAAATAAATAATCAGTATTCTTAGTAATATCACAAAACTGACAATTTCGATACAAATTCATATTCGATTTTAACTCTAGATTAGAACCAACAAATTTTATATGTACTCTATTAAAACTCTTTGACAAGTGGCATAATCAATTTTGAAAACCACCTGATACACTTTCATACATTGACTTGATTCAATTATTAAAACTTTTAAAATTCCTTGATTGTACAGTCATGGTCACAGTATTGGACTGATTGTCCTAATGGTAGGGACTTGCTGCTCTACAACTTGCCTTGTTAGTTTTAGAATGAAAAAATGTTTCTCTCATTTTCTAGATAAGCATATTTTAACTTTCAAATTTTTAAAGATGAAGCACAAACTTGGTTAGTATTTAATAAGGGTATTCTATTAACATATATATATTGGGTTATGGTGTATCAATCTCAATGTATGTTATTTATTCATTCTCGAATGAATTTACTTTCAACCTAGTTGTAGTAAATCACTCATAAGTAGTTTAATTTCATACTCTAAAAGAAAATGATAGTTCCAAACCTACATTGTGCTTCATCTACTTACAAACTTAAATTATTCTTCATCTTCCTAGTTTTCCGAGTACCTTACTTTTCTAAGTTTTAAGTTGATGAAAATGAAGAAATACATGCATATTTTTAAGCAAAATAGAATAACAATAATGACACACATACAACACAAAAACATTTACCCTAGAAACCCTTAATCATGCAAACCAACTTAACTTAGAGCCACACATCCATATTTTTCATTGTATTAACTTTTGTAACACCCCTGTTTCCCCCATCTTGTAATTAATCATAAAATAGGATTACCATGCTAAGGCATGTGGACAATGAAAATGTATTATTGTATGAGTTTCCAATAAGTGAATGCGGGGATGAAGCCTTGAAATTACTAGCCATGATATCACTATAGGAAAGATTGTGAAAACTATAAGAGAAGGTTCATTATATCAAATAACCCCAAATTTCCCTTGATGGGGATAATAAATCTCCTTCGGATCCCAAGAAGAGAAACCAATTAATGAAGAAAGGACCAGTGGTTTAATTATCAACCACTCCCATGAATGAAAGCATGGTCTAACTACACAATGTCAGCCCGAAGTACCACTAGGTTTGACAGACCAAGTTGATCTGAGTTCCCTTATGAAAGAAGGAATGGGATGGGTCAAGAACTATCCTGGGGGAAAATAGATAATAAGAAAATTGGTAAGGAGAGAGAGGATCTCTCCAATGGATGATGAAAAAAAGGCCATGAGATTGATTTCGAGTGAGCATCTGATAAACCTCACCCAGGGCCATGAAAGAGAAAGAAATCTCTAAAAGTTGCAGAGAACAAAACCCGAGCAGAAGATGAAACAGAGAAAGAATTCTTGAGAACCACGAGAGTGCCCTGGTGATATCATGGCTTGGCACAGGGGTGGCTAGAGTGCTAAGAATGAATGCCTTTGAGCCTATGGTCAGGTTGAAGGACGGACACCCACAATTAGTTAGTTGGCTACCACCTATAATAGATAAGTAATCACATATCTTGTGTATTTAAGTGGTACTGTGAATTAAAGTTGGATATCTTGTGAATGTTTCAAGGATGGATATGTTTGCTTAATGATTTATAATATACCCGTTTTGTGTCTGCTTGATTGTGTAATTAGGCAATTAGGAAAATTTAAGAATTGGACCTTTTTTTATACTCATAAATGCTTGCATCCTATGGTGGATTAAGCCAGAGCCATGAACTGTGAGTTCGTCTATCGTGGGCATAGTTTCATGTATGCATGTCAACCCTCCTAGTAGTATGAGTCCCTTGGAGGATAGTGTTTGTTAATATTAGGAGAGGTAGTGCATATATGCACAAGCTCTCTACGAGGCAAGCAAAGACCAAGAACCACTTAAGTTATAGACTTGATGAAGGAGCACAAGAGTTGTGCAGAAGACCCTTCTAAGTGTTAAGTTTAGGAGAAAGAGTGCAAAGCTATTAAGCCTTTCAGAGCTAACAAATCTCAGGAAGGATAGTGATATTGAAGTATTGAAAGGGAAGGTTCCCTGGTTCGGAAGAAGCCATGGTCTGTTGTGACCATTGGATATGGGAAAGAGTGTGGGACTTAACCCTTGGAGTCATTCAGACTTCGCAAGTTCAGAGAAATGAGAAAGTCCATCGTAAGGGAGGTAAAATATCTGAAGTATCGAACTCCCAAAGTTAATTATGATCCTTAGATATGAGGATACCCGGGAATTGTCCTGACTGTCAGATCTAGGAGGTAGATGATATTCGAGTTACCAGAACTACCCATCACTTAAGAACATGATAACAAACATTTTAGTTCATGGCCGTGATCAACCTACGTCATTGATCATGTCAAAAATGGAAGATCATTGACTAGGATTAGAATAGATTCAAGCGAGCACTTCCTTGATGGCAGAGGTTGAACCCCACAATTTCTGTGAACTATTGATCGTCGTTGAACTTCGATATGGTTTTGACGAGATCCCTAAAACACAAGGAATGCATGGGAAGGAAAAATATTCAAGGGGATCAAGATGAAAAGGGATAACACTTTCAAGTGTGCAGACGAATCCTAAGAGTCAGACTCACAGGAGGAGAAAAGGTCAAGGCCTTTGAGCACTTAGAAAATCTTCTGAGTCGGAAGAGATCAAAATCTCAGGAGGAGGAGAGACAGTGGTCGTTGGATCACAATGCAAAGGACCAATAGTTGTATGATCCAAGCAAGGTGCCCAAACCTTAGTACTTTGCACACGTAGGAGAGTGGAGTTACTAAAGTACCGAAGTCCCGAAGTAGTATGGGACCATCCATCATCAAGGAGGAAAGGTGGCATAAAACTTGTAGACTCTGGGTAAATACCCAAAGTAAACGTCAACCATTGGATCTAGAGGGTACGTGGAGAAAGATCTTGAACTCCGGGAGAAAACAAAGGAGTAAAGTTCGAAATTGATGAACCTCGAATAGCCGAAGTAGTTGGGAGTTGTTGATCTATGAGAGGACACATGTCATCAGATCATGAACTCTGGATAAAACATTCTGGGAGAAGAAGAGTGTGGAGAAACCGAGATTTGAAATCGTCGAAGGCCAAAGTCCCGAAGCGGACGATGGTCGTTTATTTGAAAGTGGACGCATGTCGCCATATCTAGAACTCTAGGTATGGAATACTTCGTAGGAAAGTAGAGGGTGAAAGAACCAAAGTCCCAAAGTAGAATCTCGATCGTTGATCAAGAAGGGAGCATAGGGTCGTTGATCTTGTCTCGATTGAAAAGAGTCGAAGTCCCAAAGAGGTCCAGGATCATTTATTTGGAGAGGACGCATGGTAAATGATTTGACACTCTAGGATAAATCACCTCGAAAAAAGAGAAGGTAATAAACAAAGAACTCCTAAAGGCTAGAGAGCTAGAGTTCATCTAAATCGTCTGCTTGCAAGGGACAGGTGTCAAAAGATCCGATACTCTAGAAGGATTCACTCCATATATTTGCGTTTGTCGAGAGAGGATATAGACCATTGATTGGAGTAGATGCGTGGCATCCAATATACAACTCTGGGTGCGGAGATATCTGAAAGAAACGAGAGCTTGAGAACTGAAACTCCCGAAGGTCAAAGAACCATAACCAATCATAATCGTTGGTTTGGAAGGGAGCTACATGCCAGAATATCAGGGAGATCTAGGAAGGCACGTGAAATACATGAAAGGAGGATAGATAACAGTCGTTGATTTATAAAGGTTAGATCTGATCCATAGATTCATAAACGATGGATCTGATCCATCAGTTCAGAATCACCATCAAGGTTGATGAAATCGATGGTCCTGTAGCATTGCGGGGATTGGATATGCAAGAACCTTAAAAATTTGAGGGTTGGTCGCAATCCAAACCAAGGTTTTAGTGAAAGGACACATGGAGGCTCGAGGAGAGTTGCGGGCCAAAAAGTGGTTTGGTTTCAAACCGCCTTTGGTCATGCTCACAATTGTGTGTTTGCGTGAGTTCATCGACCAAGGTCACCTCATGGAGGGGCTTATCAGAAAAGGGTCTAGCGCCCAAACTCAGAGATTCCCCAAGCATGAAGGTAAGGTCACGGGTACCATTAGAACTGCACCCGAAAGTTGAAAGGGTATGCGTTTAATTACAGATCTAGACCATCAGGGTCTCAGAGAGTCGTTCGGCTTCAGAATCAGAAATCCTTGACTGGGAGGTTGAACTGGTTCCCCAACTTTCCAAATTAGAAACCATGGATGGAGAATCTATCCTTTAAGAAAAGAGAAAAAAAATTATCCCCCGTCGGGGGTGTGTTACAACTTTGATCATTCAAAATAAAATATCTAGGTATTATGCAACATTAAAAACCTTAACCTCTTAATCTAAGTTAGAGTACAATTTTATTCCATACAATGGGTTGAAAAACCATTCACTAAAATAACACAAAAGTAAGGTAAAAACATACTAATGTAGTTATTGTATCTGCACCTAGTGTAATCCACATGAAAAGAAAATAACACATTTTCAACATTCTCCCACTTGTTGTTTTTTCTACAAAAGAGATGGTTTGAATTTTATAAAGTCATGTGTTCAAGGTATAAATGATCATTTATTCTCTATATGAAGATAACTTCTCAATACTAATAGATTGAACATCAATTTATCTTCGGAAGAATCCCATGCTTCTCCCTTTCAATTCTTCACTTAAAAAATTTATCTTGACGACTAGCTACCGATCCAGGGCCACCATGAAGGAGTCCAAGAGCTTGGAAATCTCTTTCTCCAGCTCATGTGTTGTCTGTCTCCAATACTGACATTCCTCTTGAATCTTCATGTTTAAGTCTCTCGACTCTTCTAGCTTCTCCATGTTCAAGGATTTTCCCATGGATACTTCTTCAATGTCTTTGGCGAACTTGATATGATTCCATATGATTCATAAATGGTAGGCCTATGGCCTGTCCATCTCACCAACACATATTCTACTGCAGAATAAAAATTTATTTCTATATTGATATTCTTTTTCTGGTTATGATCCTTGCAATATGCCAATCAATCAAGTCAACCAAATAATAAACCATTCAACCACCCACTAGTCGAGTCAGCCTTATGGATGACTAGTCGAATGCTCCAATGGTTGGGTCAAATGAATGGAACCTTGATCAAATGCTTTGATCTTCGGGTCGACCAAATGAAAGATCGGTTGAATTATTTGATAGTTGGGTTGACCAAATGAAAACCCAATCAAATTATTTGATGGTCAGGTCGAACAAATGAAATCCCAGTCGAATTATTTGATGGCCAAGTCGACCAAATGAAAACCTAGTTGAATTATTTGATGGTCGGTTCGACCAAATGAAATCTTGGTTGAATTCTTTGATGGTTAGGTCAACCAAATGAAAACCCTAGTCGAATGCTTTAATGTTTGGGTCGGGCAAATGAAACTCCGACCAACTTAATGAGGAGAATTGACCACGAGGTAAACCCAATCGGGATGAGTCAACTAACAATGGAGATAAATTCTTAAAGGTTTTTTTTTTTTAACCAACAACAATTAAAATTTTTTGGGGAAGAATTGGGTAACTGGATAAGAATAAAAATGTCCACAGGGTATGTAAGCTTGCCCAGGTAAGTATATATTTTCCCAGGAAATAAATAAAATTCCCAGGTAAGTTTAAATTCGTCCAGGCAACAAAGGAATGCTATGTACATCCATTGGGAAAAATAAAAACACACAACAATGATAAATTATGTGAACGTGTGCTACATGATGAAAATTTACTTCAACAAAGTATGTACAACACACTACAACTCATAACAAAGATACCCAAGAACAGAATGCACTATCTCTCAGATATCATCATTTAAATGGGATTTTTATTATGCTCGAGAGAAAATTACAAAGGGGCAAGCAATACACAAACTCTGTGTATTTTTACTCATTAACATTAAAAAATTGCATAGGCCAAGTCTTAGAGACACCTTCACTTAGAGTGAACATGAACATTAACTCCTTCGTCCACCCAACTTCAAGCAATTTTCCTTTTTCAAGCTCTAATATATGCTAATGGAATTCTCCATTTATCCTTTCATCTCCCTTATATGTTATCTTAACTTCATCTCTCATTATTTTTAATGGGTTGTTGTTGGAAGGCCAACCATCACATGGTTTGTTTCCACTTCCAATTTTTCCTAAAAGATAAATGTAAATAAATAGTAATAATTGCAATTTTACAAAGTATGTTGGGTGAGGATGTAAGTCGGATCATTGGAGCCCCAAGATTAAATATGGACCTTCGATATTCCCTAGAAAAATAAGGAGAGCCATTTATTTAGCACAGTCAAAAGCCAAAATTTGGTAAGGCCTCGACAATATTAGGTAGATGTCAGTATGGACATGTGGCAACTTTCTATTGGCCAACTATGGTGTCCATGTGGTTGAGGTGGAAGAACACATGTCAATTATTTTTTATATTCTTTTTAGTGCCTTTGGAGGGTCCCCTTTCCCACATGACAGTCGGTGGTTGGCCCACATGTAAGGTTTATACGTAGAAACAACGTCTTGGACTCCAAGAGATAACTCACATTGAGATGAAATCCATTTCCCTGATGACAATGATGTCATTTGAAAAATCAGGGATTGCTCGCGCTAGGGTGAAACAATACTTTCTCGATGATGATGTTGTAGAAGCATGATTGTCAGGATCATATGGGACCTTTCAACACTTAATCTGAGTTGTCAATCCCAATCACCTGATAAGATTTGGACCGTTGATCAACCCTGATCAAACCCAAAATCATTAAATGAATATGAAGTCATGATAACATCACCCTGAACACATGGTGACCTTATACTAGTCCATGTTGATGTTAATGTGGTAAGGAGGACAGGACATGCATCACCCATTTTTTATATGATTTTTAGCATCTTTGGAGGGTCCCTATGTTGATGTGGAAAAAATTAGTTGACTATGATAGTGTTACGCTGGCATGCCATGTTGTCATCTCTCCCTCTGTGTATCCTTGGTGGCCTTATGATTTGGCTCAACATGTAAGGTTGGCGTGGGAAATACATTGTCGTCGTTGACACTAGGAGATGACTCATGTTAGGGGGAACCCTTGTTGCATTTCTTCAACGATGACAACTTCGTCGACCTTGGGAGATAAATTTCACTAGGGAATCCACATTGAATTTCACCAATCATGACCTCCATCGTTGATCTCTCACTAAAAAACAAGGAGAGTCGTTGATCTAGATCGACCAAAAACCAAAATCGTCTAAAGCCTTGATGAATTTATGTTGATCTCACCTTGGACACATGGTGGCCTTATACTGGTCCATATTGATGTTTATGTGGCAGTGAGGATAGGAAACATGTCAACCATTTTTAAGATGCTAACCCATATATATGGAAATTTCTTTGTGTCCACATGTTGGGCGCAAGCCCATTTTGGAGTAAAGACTAATTTTGGAGAATAAAGCACAAATAAGGAAAAGAAAACTGGAAGGAAAATCAACAGATGCAAGGTAAAAACACATGTAGAGGAGGAAAGCATGCAAGGAACGCATGCAAGAATACATATCCATGTTAGGGTTAGGGTTTTGGTAAGAATATGTAATGGCTGGTAATCCAAAAACATGTATAAATAGGTACCTAGGAGGTCTAGGTCGGGGTTCTCGGTTGGGGGGTTGAATGTCATGTTATTGGTCATTGTTACTATGTTGTTCGAAGACTGAAGGACTGTAATTCCGATCTATTTTGTAAGATGTTGGGATGAGGAGAGAAAATAAGGTAGATCTTGAAGGTTAGATCATAGGTTGAGGATCCTCGTGTGATATAGTCTGGCTCATTGTAGATATTGACCTATTTTGATGGAAAGTTGTAATGCGCGAGGCATTGTAGTTTTGGGAGACATAATAATAGAAGAGAAAATCAACCAAATATTTGTGGACGTATCCTAGGAGGGGTGAACCACGATAGATCATGTGTTATGTGATTGAATTTTTTGTATCTCCTTTGTTGTTAATGATTATATGTTAGACAAATGTATGAATGACTTAGTTAAATTTGTTATTTTACATGCATGAGTAAGAATGACATATTAATCAAGATAAGTTGAATGTTAGATTAAAAAATGAATATAACAAAGGTTAATTCCATATCCCCACTCATTCCCAGGATACAAGCACCTGAGCATTACATCCATCCATAAAAATTATCTCGGGTGAGATTGCACAGTGCATTTTGTGTGTTGTGTTTCCTTCTGGTTTACGAGGAGGGTCGATAGTTTTAGAGGGGTTTTCCTGGAAACCATAGTATACATGAACTTGGGTCAGCCCAAGAGTGGTAGCACGAAGGGAGTCTAACAAACAAATGGTTCTATTTTCAATTGGAAAAAAATGGGATTGAGTGAATGAGATATGCTAAAGAATCGGAAAAAGAATGTTAGATCAGGTGAGGAAACGTTAAAAGAATGAGAATATAAGAGGGGATGTTTAGACCATGGAACCCATTGAAGGAGAATAGTGAGAGCTGATTGAAAACAAAGGAGATAGAATTTTCACAGAAAGATAACATAAACCCGAAGTTAACACCGCAAAAATATTTGGACAAGTACGTATTTAGCGACTTGTGTGAAGTATTTTTATTTGATTTCCCGCATGTGTTTCGAGAGTGGATATTGAGATTGAAAGACAACCACCCTACAAATCAGATAAGAAAAATAGAGTTGAATTATGTGGAGATCGCGCAGTTACAACAAGTTGACAATAAATTTACGTGCGTAGTATATTTTTGGTTAGACAACATTGTTACAGGATTTATCACAGAATTTGTAGAAGATACTGTGAAGTCTTACAATGTAGCAGAGAAAGAATTCCTAAAGGGACCTTGTTACACATTATTTTGGTAACCTTGAGGATGAATTTGAAAGCATGTGGTCAGGCCCTCGTGATCATCTTTTTCCTGAGAAGAGTAACCTTTTTTCTCCTCTACAAACCTATTTTTTGAAAGGATGCTGCAAGATGCCCATATAGTACAGTGTGGAAATCAATGATATCCGCAAGCTGCTCTATAGTTGGCCCATGAGATTTCCATAGGCTACTATACAAGAAGGGTGCGACGACGTTTGAAAGCCAAAATAGGAAAGGGGTTCAAGAAGTTTCTAGAAGAGGAATATTCTAGAATGTGAGGTGGCATATGTATGCATACGATCCTATTGACTTCTCTGATCTGGTGGGATCATCCTCATCTCTTTAACCACTTCAGCTTCTCCTATATAATAATGGGCTTCTCATGGAAAAGGTTAAGCACAGTTAAGAAAAGTTGAGCAAAGGATTGTTGGAAGAATAGGTTGGAGATTGTGTGGAGAATACTGTTTTAGCTGATGCTTGAGGTCTGCATTCACCAATCAAGATTTTGAAGATCATCTTCATTCAAGATCCAGAACCAGTATATGTGTGAGTTGGGATGAAGTACCACTAAAAGGGAACTTGCGGCATCAAGGAATTTTGGTTGTATCTTCCACTTTTATTCAATCTAATACAATGGCATGTTTCTTTCCCATAAAATCATTCTCATTTTATTACATGACTCCTTGATCACATGTTTAAGTTTTTATTGAATCTATCATAGTTGGTTTCACTTTGGTTGGTTTGTGTCATTGCAGATCTAGTTTCGCAAGAGCACCAAAGCAAAGCAGAAACAACAAAGATATAAGGATGTGATCTCAAAGGTAAGTTATTAATTCCTTCTTTGCTAATTAGATCAATGATTGTAACTTAGGGAAAGAGTCACGTCCTATCCCATTTTGTTCTAGATCCAGGTGGATATAGGGAAATTAGTTCATGTCCGCATCTACTGATTTGTCCAATAACAAAATTGGCAACTCCACTGGGGATACAACTTGATTATGGTTTTTCATTGGCCATTTGTTTTTTCCTACTCTTTTTTATATGATTTCAGTCTCTGAGTCTATGGGAGATCCATTCATACTCCTTGAGTTTAAAAGTTCACAGATATTTTTTATCTTTCCCTCAAAATTCTTTGATTTTTCAAATATGTCTGCACTGCACACTATACCAAGCCTGCGAAAACCTTCAATTTCTGCACCCTGGTAGTTTACTTCAGTGCGTACTTTCTGCACTTTGCTAGTTTCTGGCCTGTGGAAATGCTATATTTCTGCACTGTAATATGTTGTTGAGATGCGACGACGTCTGAGAAATTTTTTGAGTGGGGTCTTCACCTCTGGTGATGCCTAGTTTTTGTTTCAATTAGCTGGGGGCAAATTTTAGCCAGTGTTTGACTGTTTTCTCACGCTTAACACGATGTTGATTGGGGTTCGGAGATCGAACACCTCTCGTTGTCTTTTTCATTTTTCATTATTGATCTTTAACAACAAGGACATAATCTTTGAGCTTGTATCTGAGTGCTTGTTTGATTAAAGGTCTTGGTTTGGATTTGAAGTTTTGGCTTGATTATGCAATCCGGATTGCTTGATGTTTGAGAGACTATTTCTTCACTTATATCTAGGGAGATACTTCTACATCAGTTTTTTCTTTACCTTCATTGAAATATTGATTTGGGTTCTCGTTGAAGGTATAAATTTTCTTGGATTACTTGTCTTTTCTCTGTCATGTCCTTGGTCTTCTCTTAGAAAGGAAGAATTTTAAGTTATCCATTCTTTTGAAAAATCATACATAAGAAAATTTATTGCACTTAAACGAAGAGAACGATTGAAGAATTTTATTATTTATTGGTTGTTTGAAAGTGTGTTCATTCAAAGAAAGAAAGAAAGTGTATTTTGTAGTTTACACCATTCTGGAAGTACCTTCTCCTTGATGTAGATAGAATTCATTGAACGAAAAGTTGCATCATTCATTTTCTATTTGAATATTGTCGGGTCAAGGTATTACACAACATCGGTTTCATTCTCGTCTCCCTCTTGAGTAACAACAACCTTTAATAATATTGCGAAAATCTAAAATTTAACTAGTAATTTTTTCTAGGGCTCTTTTACACCAACATTGGCTAGGCTAGAGCTTTGGAATAGGCAGTGAGACACACTCTCCAAAGCACAAAACACACAATAGAATCTTGTGATAGGGAGTGTAAAATTCCATTTGCAACATTTTTTCCTGGGAAGCCCTTCTCACACAAGGGTCAAACCCGAGTTCGCATTGATATTAGCAGAGTTAATCACATTGCTTTGTTGGTCTCGGTGTAGATATTGCGCATATTATGGGGGTCACTTGAAGGTATACCCACAATGATGAGTGGAAGCCTCTCAAGTTTATTTCGGGCTATATACCCTGCCCTTGTGCGTGGATCGGACTGTCGACTGTCTCCCTAGGAATCATTGTTGTTTTTGGTAGCCTTAGTTTCCTATCTTCTTATTGTCTTACACAAGGTGAATGTGGAGGGGCAAGTATCCGCGGTACTTGGAATCAATGTTGTACAGACTCACTCGGGCTCCTTGGAGGGTATACCCATGATTATGTGTGGGATCTTGCACCAAGGTGTAAGTCTGTTAAGCAGGTCGTCAACGTAACTTTTCCACCCTAGCCCAGCCACTTCTTGTCTCAACTTCATGACGTTGGATTTCATTACCAACTAGTGACTTCAGAATAGGAAGGTCTTGTTTGCTTGGTTTTGATTCCTAAATTCTACTAGTTGTTTGTTTATATAGTTGGCCATAGTTTTTTTCTGTATAATTTTCAGTTCGACCAACATTGACCCTCCATGTCATTCACGTAGGATGCAGGGACTACCTCCGAAAGATCCAGAAGTTTCTCAACCATTTCCTCCTAACCCACCATAGGACTATCCTCAACAGAGTGAGATATAGGAACACGTACCTTCATAGTCGGAAATGACCAATTCTTTAGAGAGATTTCATATTCTTTCTGACCCTCTAGAAGCTTTCCGCCTACCTCCTAGATATGAGAGATGTATTCTCTGACTCAATTCATCTGGAGAACTTGTTATCGACACTTCTGGATTACCTCCTGAACTTGTCACTGGCATTAATGAGGATCCTTTTTGGACCACTAACATAGCTCATACTCTGACTTCTAGACGGAACCCTCCCACCTCAAAGACAGGAACTGATATACCTATCATTTCCGAACCATCCGAAACATATTACACATTCATAGTACCTTTAGATAACTTTACCAATACAATGTGCTATTATTTTCCTGGTTCAGTTGGTTGTAGTTCAACCATCCCTCTTTAGGAGGCCCATTCTACAATGGTCCTAAACACTACGATTATTCCCGTCGGGAATACGGTGGCTAGACAACCTCCTATTGGCACACCGCTTTTATCTAGTCAGATCCCATCACTTCCTCTTGCATATAATTCTTTGAATGCTTCTATTCCCAATCCTACCCCAGTTCCATCCAGAATTTCTGGAGTCTTCACTCCTCTTGGGTATAATTATGATTCCAGTTCTATTCCGACACCATCCCAGTTCCTCTCCAAAGGGTCCCTTCCACTTTTTATAGGAGGATTCAAATCCAATGCCTCTACCACCATTGGAATGTTTACACCATTATTCACTTTTGGTTACAAGATTCCCACTGGGGGGAAATATAACCCCGGGGGGCACACTCAATTTGGAGGTCAAACCCAAATTGGGGCATCATCCTTGCTCGGAGGACAACCCCCACTCAGAGGATATAATCCACAGTATGGGCAGAACATCCTCGGATCACTGGCCCTATATTGGAATTGTCTTATTCAAGGGAATCCACAATCATCTGGGGGAAAAAAACCTCAAGTTAGCTCTTTCATACCCCCTAGTTTGGGCTAGGCGTATCCCAGTTCTTCCAATCCCATTTGGGGCTAGAACGTTCAATCTCGTATCCCTTTGCAAGGGAACATCCCCACTCCATACAACCCTATGAGTTACATGCCTCAGCACACATGTCTGAATCTGTCAGGACCTCCGCCTCATATGCAAATTGTTTATGGTCCTACCAGTTTACCAACGGGACTCCCTCCCCAAAGTTACCAGTATACTCGTGTGAATAGACAACTTCCCTTTTTAGCCAATTTGGACCTCCCTGATGTGTCTAGAATTTTGAATGATCCTATATCACACTCTCACCACTGGCCCATTATGCTGGCCAAATTACCATCTGACATTCTGAAATTTGACGATAAATCAGGAGGGGTTCTGAAAAACCATGTCATGAATTTCCATCTTTTGTGTTCATTCAACTCGTTAATGGATGACTCTGTTCAATTGTGTCTCTTCCAATGAAATCTCACGGGTTTGGCTACAAAGTGGTATATAGAACTACCACGAGGTTTCTTCACTGAATTTAATACCCTCACCATGGCTTTCCTTACACACTATCAATTACCGATCCGTTATGAAATAGGAACCAAGATCCTAATTTCCTTCAAACAAACTAAAGCCACTCACATCTCTGCTCACATTCATGAGTAGAGATGAAGACAACGTTTGATTAAACTTGAGCTTCCCAATCAGTTATTGGTAGAATGGTTCATGAAATCATTCATGAATGAAATCTCTTGTGACATTTCCATGGGTGGAGTTGTCAAGAAAGAATAGGCCATCAGTCGTGCTCAGTACCTTGACCTCGTTTACTCAGAAATAGGTACTCTTTACAACTTACTCCCTGATGCACCTCGTCCTTCAACTATCGTTGTTGCTTCTCATGTGGTTGATGGTTTGATTGGAACTTTCCATGCTCAACCTCAAACTACACAAGCCTCTGCCACCAACCCCAAGTCTAATGCTTCTAATGTTCAAAATTTTATGTCTCCTACTCCTCCCGCTGACAAGACCTCCAAAGTTAATTATGTTCAATCTACCCCTGCCAGAAATAATAAATCCAAAAAAGGGAAGTTAATAATAAGGAGGATAAAAACAACCCGCAGTCTAAGAAGACCAAAACCCACCCTGCTGATGATAAGGATAAGCGCAAACCCCTATACCCTTGCCTTATCTGTGGTGACGATCACGATATGAAAGATTGTCCAAGACAAGGTGAGGTTACTAAGTTCCTCTAAGGGACTGTGAAACCTCCTAAACCTGTTGTTTTGTCTCAACCTTTCCCTTCTCAACAACAAGGCCAATTTATCATCCATGACCAACCCCCCCCCTGCACTACTTCTTATGTACTCATGTGTACTGGTGATTCTCAAAAGAATGTTGTTACACTTACCACTCGATCCAAAGATTACTCTTCCTCAAAGGAGAAGGTTGATGATATACCACCTTCGTTAGTTCAACAACCTTCTTCAACTCCACCTCCCAATGGTCCTCTTCATATCAAACGACTGAGTCTTGACACACATCTTCGCCCTCCTCCAAAGGGTGTTGTTTGAAAGTATGCCTTCAATCCTCATGCACATGTTGCTTAGAACTACAATATTGTAGAAGATCTGGCGCAAGCACCCTCTGCCATGTCAGCTCTCGAAGTCCTTCAAAGTTGCCTTGATCAACGAAAGGCACTTCTAAAGGCTATACGTGGAATTGACATTACGAATACAAATTTGATAATTTTTTACCTCGAATATCACATTCCAAGACTTCCTCCTCAACTAGAATTCGAAATACAAGTTGTTGTCTCCTAGAAGAACATCTGTAGGATGGTTATTGATGAGGGTGATTCTACCTTTGTAATGTTTTTTGCCTGTTGGAAATCCATCGACTCTCCTCCTCTTACAGAATCACATAACACTCTTAAAGCCTTCAATGGCTCTGGCTTTAAACCCTACGCTGTACTTCCTTTGTTTCCTATTACGCTGGAAGGAAAATAAGTCACTGTTGAAGTTGAGGTCTTCGATGCACCTCTCAATTACAACTCCTTACTTGGATGTAGCTAGATTGATGCGATGTGCGCCATTATGTCTACCCTTTTTCGAGTTTTAAATTTTCCACATTATGGAAAGGCTATTACAGTCGACCAACTAGCCTTTTTCAATTCTGACACCCATACTAGCAACATACCTTTCATCATGAAGACTCTTCCCGGGTATGAGAACGTCGGTGTGGGCCTACTTAAAGATTCGACTCTGATGGGTACATTCCTGATCCCACCTCCCAATGTTCCACCTACTTTGGTAGCCTCGATCAACATGATTTCCACCTTAGTTCACCAAACTCACCCGTCTTTCGACCCATGGATAATACCTGATCCTGGTGATTATCTCTGCTATGAAAACCAAATTCTTTTAAGTTCAATTGAATTCTCCTATCAATCCATTCAATCGACAACCCCTCCTACCCTCTTTATCAGTGATTCATCTCTTGACCTATTCCATGTTATTTTTCCCATAGACAAGATGATTATGTCAGTTATGTTGATGGAAGAAACCCCCTGGGATGATGGACATCATCGCTCCAACCTCTTCCTCGAGCAACACACCCTCGAGAGTTACCAACGGATCTCAACTCCATCAACCGTTATTGTCATTTCTTTCATTCCTGAGTCTACACACGATGTGTTATATGAAAGGAGATTAAGTAATATTTCGCCCACCGTCCCCCTTGACATATCCATTAAACCTGGAGTTGTTGAAAATATCCACATTGGAGTTGTGCTCTACTGATGGGGTTGTCACCTATAAATCTCTTTTCCAAGAGTTTCGTGACATCTTGGCTTGGATCTATGAGGAAATACTGGGCATTGACCATGATATTGTTTTACATGAAATTAAGACGTACCCTGACGCTAGACCCATCTGGTAGAGACTTCATCCAGTCCACCCCCATAAAGCAACTGTTATTAATCTTGGGGTTGAAAAACTTCTAAAAGATGGCTTTATTTGTCCTATGTCTTTAACTGATTGGGCATCCAATCTCATTTTGATTAACAAGAAAAAAGGTACTATCTGTGTTTGCGTCGATTATAGGGATATAAATCAATCTTGTCCTAAGGACAACTTTCCCACCCCCTTCATTGACCAGGTTGTTGATGATTGCGCAGGGAGTGAAATATTCTCTTTAATGGACGATTTCTTTGACTATAATCAAATCAACATCTTGCCCGTAGATCAACACAAAACTTCTTTTGTTTGTCCTTGGGGCACCTTTGCCTACTGGAAACTACCCTTTGGTTTAAAGAACGTCGGTGTGACTTTCCAATGTGCTATGTCTTATGCTTTTCATGATATTAAGCACATCATGCAACCATATCTAGATGAACTACCGACACATTCCATGCATCGTAGTGATCATCCAGGACACCTCCGAGCCATTTTCCTTTGTTGTCGGTTCTATCATATACGCTTAAACCCACACAAATGCATTTCTTGTGTGGAGTCCGACTGAATTCTAGATTTTATTGTGTCACGCCAGGAGATCAGGGTTGATCCTTTGAAGGTGGAGGTGATCCTCAATCTCCCTCCTCCTTCTTCACTTCACCAGCTTCAAAGTTTGCAAGGGAAGGAAAACTTTTTACATCGTTTCATCCCCAACTATGCTCAATTAACGCTCGGATTCACTCGACTGCTAAAGAAAGTTTCTAAGTTTGTATGGGATCCCCCTTCCAACAAATCTTTCGAAGCTTTGAAACTAACTTTAACCTGTACCTTGTTACTTTTCCCACCTGATCATAGTCGAGATTACTTCCTTTATCTCACTGCTTCAGACTCTACCATCGCCATGGTTCTAGTCTAGGAAGATGATTTACATAATGAACATGTCATTTATTATTTGAGTCAGAGTCTCATGACTACTAAAGACAAATACTTACATGTTGAAAAACTGGCCTTGGCAGCTATTCAAGTTGTCCAATGATTTCATCACTATATCTTACTATGCAAGACCACTGTCATTTCCGATTGCAACTCTATGAAACACATTATTACACGTCAATTTCTTGGGGGAAAGTACTCTAAATGGATAGTGATTCTCCAAGAGTTTGACTTAGAGTTCGAACATGCTAATTCCAAGAAATCCTTGGTGTTTGTCGAACTGATGCGTGACCTTCCCTATCCTGAGACAAAAAATATAGCAGAGGATTCTTTACCCGATGAATCCCTTTTTTTGATCAGTTCAGATGACCTTTTGTATGGAGATATCATTATATATCTCCAGACTCAAACTTTCCACCCCGAGCTATCTAGCGTTGACCTTCTTTGTATATGATATCAAGCTCGTCAATATATCATCCTCGGTGACACTCTTTACTGCCATGGGGTTGATTCTGTTTTTCGACGTTGTCTCTCCTATGACGAAGCTGAGAAAGATTTGAATGAATGCTAGTCTAGATCATGTGGCAGTCACATGTATGGGTATGATACTGCCCAAAAGATGTTACGAGCAGGATATTTTCATCCTTCTTTATTTAGATATTGTATCACCGCGGTCCAGAAATGCCATGCTTGCCAAAACTACAATAATAAAATAAGATCGCATCCCACTCCTTTACACCCTGTAGTTTCTGTCGGACCTTTTGCAAAGTGGGGTATTGATTTCATGACTTGTAACCCTCACTCAGTCGGGGGGCATGGATACATTATCGTAGCCATGGATTATTTCATAAAATGGGCCGAGGGGATGCCTACATTCGACAATACAGGGAAAACTGCAACACTTTTCATTTTCAATCACATTATTACTCGATTAGGGATCCCACAATTTATTGTTACTGATCATAGTAACCATTTTCATAACTTTATGATGTCTAAAATTATTGACAAGTTGGGTCTTCTTCATGAAAACTCAACCCCCTACTATCCACAGGCCACCGACCAAGTTGAAGCAATAAATAAAATCCTTATCACTATGCTTTGTCGGATAATAGGAATCCATAAGACTAGTTGGCACAGGATTTTTTTCTCAACATTATGGGCCCATCAGACATCCGTGAAGTCTTCTAAGGGATTTACCCCATTTCAACTAGTTTACGGCATTGAATCCGTTCTCCCGATTGAATGTGAAATACCATCCTTGAAGCTAGTCATCAAACTTCTCCCAAACACCTCTGCCAAAGAAGAACGTGTATTATATCTTATGCAATTAGACGAGACCCATCATGATACCACCCTATTTATTGAAACCCAGAAGAAATGCGTAAAATCCCAATATGACAAACATGTCAAGCTACATGTTTTCTTTGAGGAAGATCTGGTTCTCCTCTATGAACAAGATCGTGATCTACTAGGAGCTGAAAAATATGAAGTTGTGTGGCATGGTCCATATATTGTCAAACAAGTGTTGGAGAAGGGAGATTACGAGTTAGTAGATTATGATGGCATTCCTTTGAGTGAGCCCAGAAATGGGCTTTACTTGAAGAAGTACTATGCTTAGATTGTCTCTACATGAGTGCTTGTACTTTTACTGTACCATACTCTTGTTTGTTACTTTTGTGTGTTTTTTATTATTTTGTTTTGACCCCCAACTGCTTACCTTGTGTTGTGCTTGGTTTCCATATGTCGACGTATTCTCTACCCTATATTGGCTTCGCCGATGGTGCTAGTCGTAGTACTCAAAACCTAGCTTATGTTGCTTGGGTGATCTATGCACCCACCAACGAACTGATCAATTTACAAGGTGTTTTCCTCAGTCATGCAACCAATAATATCACATAATATAGCACATTCATTGAATTATTGACCAATGTTATCTCACTTGGGATTCGTCACTTCATTGTACAACTTGATTCACAGCTAGTAGTACTCCAATTAAGTAATGTCTACACTATTCAAAGTCCTACTTTGTTATGGGTATATCTACGAATTCATCTCTTGGATTGTTATTTCGATTATATTGAATATTAACACATTCCTAGGTGTCTAAATACATTAACTGATGCTCTAGATAATTATGTGTTAGACATACATTTGAGACATTTATAAATCCAATCACACATTACACATTGTATATAAAAGAAGAGTAATCTGGTAGAAGCCTCATGTATATATATATATATATATATATATATAACGAAAAAGTTTTACAAAAAGTGTTTTCCATCCAAGGACCAAAATATAAAAATATAGAGCCCATGGTTCATACAAAATAGCATCATAGATGCCGCTCGAAATAATATCATGGATGTCACTCATGACATCACACCACTTCCCATGCTACCAAATGAATTAACCAACTAAGTGAGCCAGACATGCCTACAGTATGGCGTTGATAACACCTCGCGATCTCCTCGATCGACATGTCAAGGATGTCTGTCATCAAGCCTTCTAAGTTCTGCTCCATCGCCTCATGGTCGTCAGTGTCCCACCCCGCTACCACACGTGCCTCTCCTCGCCTCTTAATCAGAGATGTTCTCAGAGGTCAATGAGGCCCTACATCTACATAGTCAAAAAAATTTGATTAGTCTTTAGATCGAAAACACAAAAAACATCTGATATACTAAAAAATAAAAAAAACACTATAAAGAAAAAAATATATTTCTTACCTAGATCTCCCCAATGAGATCCCTCGGGGAGAACCAAGTCAGGATCACCCTGAAAGTCTAGGCTCGCATACGCATAGTCATCGATCATCAAGATCTGGGGCCTTAACCAATAAAAAAAGGCATCATTGTACTTGATTATAGGACCCACTACGTTATGTGCCATAAGATCACACCACCTTTTCATCCTTGGGTCTTGTGGGGATGGTATTCCCCACTCTACCTGTAGTCGTAAATGTGGGACTCTTTCCAGGAAGAAAGATACCAAAATTGACCCATACCCAAACTGTTTTAGGTCTCCATTCTTTCTCTTTGTAAGTTAGGTCTTCATGCTATGGAGCAAACCATCACACCAATTGAATGCTTGGGGTTCCATGAATTCAATGTAATATTGAAAGTAACTATGGAGCTCCATATGCGGTGATGTGCTCCCATCCATCCGTGAAATGGTGAAAAGGATGGTCCTGAGATTTAAGTCTCTAATAGCTTGTATAACCACTTTTCCTTTGTGTCTTTTGGCATCAAGTTCACAGTGCCGATGGATATACTCACTCATCGGCAAGCCACCACCTCGACCTCCTATCAGAGACACCCATGCTCCACAATGAGATAGCGCTGTCAGAAATTAAATATCCTCAATGTCCAAGGTAAGGACATGAACACCCATGTGAAATACTTGCTGCTCTGAGTCCCACATAATGACCAGGTACTCTAATAGTCTCTGTTGGGCTCTCATGCCCTAAATCTTGAAAAATTTCAAGAGGACACATTGACGAAGAACATTAATAGTTCCTAGATCATTTAAATCCATGGAGTCATCCTCTTCATGCTCATGTTCTCTCCATTCCAACATTTTTTCAAATCAAATACCTGCATGGAAGTAAGAGAGAATAGTTAGCATCTGCATCTAGCTTTTTGGATTTCTTTTTTTGCCTCAACGATTACTTTTCTTTTTTTTACTTTTAGTTGTCACGACTGACCTTCAGGTACAGTGCGATACTTCTGCAGGCAAGACATAGGGCACTTGCATAAATCCTTGATTTTTGTAGGGCTAGATATACACTGCCTGCATTGACCCCAATGCACAACTACTGGCCTAAAAAATGCCCAAAAAAATATTTTTTAACCATTAAAAACAAATTGTAATCCAATCAAAATGAAGAGGATGAATATCTTACCGTGTTGGCGGAGACCATTCATCGAATGATCTCCTATGCTCCTCACAATTGATCACCAAAATAAAGGTTAGAAAAAGGGGCTTTTAGACAAGTTTTTGATCAAATGCAAATGAAGTGGTAAAAATGACCTTTTACTCTTATTTAATACATTTTTTACCTTTTTCATAATATTTTATACTATATAAATACATTTTTTCAGAAACCCATAATTTTAATGGTCTTGTGAGTGTCTTGTCTCTTGCAGGAAGGAGCCTAAGGTCTTAATTAATGGAGTATGGATGTTTTGTTCCATTTTTTTTCTTTTCGTTACACATATTGATACTTTTTAAGGTTTTTTAGTAAAACCTTGAGTTCACTCTTCGTTCGTTCTCGTGCTAAAAAATTTATGAGAACATAACCGAGTACACTTTTTTCATTCTTTCGTACTCGTTTTGGTAACATGAAAAATGATACACTTGGAGTATCATTTAAGCTCTTTTCACACTCCTTAAAAATGAAGATATTGTCGAGTGACCTTGTTCTGTTCACGCTCGTAAAATTATTTGAATAAAACGTTCGATGGGTGATTGTTTATCACTTTTTCATTCATGTCAAACTATTTTACGAAAAAGGAACTGAGAGAGTTCTCTTTTAAGTGTTTTTCAGACTCTATAAACATGAAAAACTCCTGATTTTTCTATCTTTGGACTCGTTAAATAAACATTGAAAGACCCTCTTGGGACCGAACCACTCCTTCTTAGGGTTTGTTAAAAATACTCCGAGGGACTCGTCTGAAGGATGAGCTTACATTACAAGCATATGTTATCCTCCTCAATCTTGTGTAAAAATAAAGAGGTACTCACCAACAATGGTGGGGGGGAATTTGGGAAAGGAATGTGTCTCTGTATTCGTGTTAGTGGCAGTATTAGTTGCTTTTGGACATGACACCCCCCTTCATCATTTGAATCTGGGTTGGGAAATCCATTTGTTTCTCGTCTAACCTTCTACAGGTTTAAATATTGGGTTGTCTTTGAGTCAATGCTGCCAAGACTGTCGTCGTGTCATCCATATGTTCAAGACAAAGTTCGAATAGGCCCTCTCTTGAGTTGGCCATATGTAGTTGTCAATTCCTACCGTGTCGGCCTTTGCTATGTCAGTTTCAAATCATATCCATGTTCTATTATAATCCTAAATCTGTTACTTACTTCGTGTCATTAATGGGGGATACATCAAAGCCCTCCTATGACGAGTCTCTTCCTATCAACTTCAACTCCTTATCTAGGGACGAGACTTAGAAATAATTTAGTACCTTAGAGCCTACATGCCTTAAAGGAAGGTTTCTTCGCTCTTGACAGCGGATTCACATCATTGGTCCCTGATCAAAAGATTCCATCGAATGTTCGACTTTGACTCATTTATTCATATTCGTTGGATTGTACTATAGTACCTTGGGAGTCATTGACATCAATGGTGATTTCCCTCGTGCTTGTTAACATTTTTCATTAATGACCGATAATCAAGTAGTTTCTAACCATGTTCGACTTCCACACTTGTAATCACATGGCTACATTCGTACTTACAGACGATGGGCTTGAAGACCCTGGATCTCATCATTCATGGTCCAGGTTGTGATGGAGTATTTATGATTTGTATTGGCACATAGATCCACTTTGTATGTCTTGTGTCTATGTTTGACTCAAATGTTTTCTCGTGCATAGATCCACAGTGTATTCCTGGTGGCTATGTAACATTTTTTGATGACATGGATCCACGGTGTATTATTTGTGGCCATGACTTACATTTATGAATTCGATCATTTGTAGTTTGAATATGGGAATGCCTACTTCAGACATGGTATCATATTGTCCATATTCTTGTTGGTATGCAGGTTCTCGATTCGTGCATCCTTTTTTTCCGACACACACACATATTTTGCAAAGTATTTCGATCGTCACAAGTTCTGACCTCATACTTTGGGGGGAGTTCTGTTACACATTATTTTGGTCACCTTGATGATGAATTTTCAAGCATGTGGTTAGGCCCTCATGATCATCTTTTTCTTGAGAAGAGTGAACTTTTTTCTCCTTTACAAACCTATTTTTTTAAAGGTCGTCATAGGTTTCCCATATAGTACAGTGTGGAAATCAATGATTTCCACAGGCTACTCTATAGTTGGCCCATGGTATTTATTTAGGATGCTATACAATAAGGGTGTGGCGATGTTTGAAAGACAAAAGAGGAAAGGGGTTCAAGAAGTTTCTAGAAGAGGAATCTTCTGGAATGTGAGGTAGTGTTCGTATGGTTATGATCCTACTGAATTCTCTGATCTGGTGGGATCATCCTCATCTCTTTAACCACTTTAGCTTCTCCTATATAATAATGGGCTTCTCATGGAAAAGGTTAAGCATAGTTAAGAAAATTTGAGCAAAGGATTGATGGAATAATAGGCTAGAGATTGTGTGGAGAATACTATTTCAGCTGATGCTTGAGGTCTGCATTCACCAATCAAGCTTTTGAAGATGATATTCATACAAGCTTCGGAACCAGTATGTGTGTGTGTTGGGATGAAGGACCACTAAAAGGGAACTTGCGACATCAAGGCATTTCGGTTGTATCTTCCACTTGTATTCAATCTAATACAGTGGCATGTTTCTTTCCCATAAAATCATTATCATTTTATTACATGACTCCTTGATCACATGTTTAAGTTTTCATTGAATCTATCATAGTCACTTTCACTTTTGTTGGTTTGTGTCATTGCAGATATGGTTTCGCAAGAGCACCGGAGAGAAGCAAGAACAACAAAGATATAAGGAAGCGATCTCAAAGGTAAGTCATCAATTCCTTTTTTTCTATTTAGATCAATGATTGTAACTTAGGGAAAGCGTCATGTCCTGTCCTATTTTGTTCTAGATACAAGTGGATCTAGGGAGATTAGTTCATGTCTGCATCTACCAATTTATCCAATAACAGACCTATAGGTAGGTATATCAGATTGTTGTATAATTCCACTAATATTTTACTATATAACAAAGGTGTAATGACAATGACATTAGACATCTAAACTTCCCTACGTGCATGGAGGAAGGGGGGAAGCACTGACAAGAGACGGAGAAATGGAGGAAGAGATGGATAAAGGTAAGAAGGAGGAGGCCTTGGATCTAATCATGATGTAGGAAGACTAGATCAACAAAATCATGGCAACAACTAGAAGTACACACATTGGAGTACCCTACCAATAAAAGATGAAAAATAAGAAGAGAGACATAACCGCGAGGGAAGGCTTGGCAAGTGATGAAGAAGATGTAGAGGATCTCTGGGATGTGGAGTAGATTGAGGAAATCCTGTGTGCAACATATGAAAAGAATACAAGAGGTCCAAGAGAAGAAACTAGAGGCAAAAATCCTATCCATATCAGTGTCAATGTGGAGCAAATAAACCCATGTGCGACTAATACACCAGAGAGAACACTACTGTTTAGACAACCAAATTTCAGTGGAAGAAACAAAACAGGAATTACATCTACACAGGGAGAAACAATTGGAGGAGCCAGTTCAGGAAGCATTAGTCAAGGATATACACCATGCAGAGGTAGTAGTTCAGCATTCAAGATGGCAGGACATGATCCCACCATCAAGTTACCCGAGTTCAAGGGAGAAGCATCTGAGGACCTTGAGAAGTTGTTTTTCATCTGTGAAAAGATTTGGAAAGTAAACCAGATCACATATGAGGATACACAAATTGTGTAGTTAGCTATCACACTAAGAGACCATGCACTGGATTGGTAGATGAGCTTAGCTGCAAACATTCCACCAGGAACAATCAGAATGATCGTAGATATCAATAATTTGTTGATAAATGAATTTTAGAAGCCTATCTCATAGGATCATTACATGAATGAGATGATAGAGATCAGACAAAAACTAGGGGAATCTGTTAGGGAGATAGACCAGAGATTCAAATGACTAAAGGGAAACATGAAGTATGTCATGACAGATATGTAGCATAGTCATCTATTTGTGAATTCAATACTACCACACTTGAAATACCCTTTGAGACAACATAAGTTTCAGACCCAGGAAGAGGCTCTATAGGAAGCCTTGTAAATAGAAGATAACCAATATCAGAAGACAGATCCAATAGTAGAGGATATGAAGGAGGACCTAAAGAATCTAAAATTTCAATTAAACCAGAACAAGAGTAAGGACAAAGGAGAAGTTGTTTGGTGTACCACATGTAGGACATAAGGACACCACAAGAATGAATGCCCAAATTTCACGCAGTACATGGCAACAGGACTGCCAAACCCTTTGCCGAAAGGAGGACTATGGCGTGAGATCTTTAAGACATGAGGACATGATCCATATCATTTTCCAATGATGTAGAAATACAAGGAAGTGCCTAAGAGATCACATTGCAACTTCTTCAAGTCATTAGGCCATGGTGACAAATATTGCAAGACAATGGAGTTGATGAGGGAAAGAACATCAAACACCTATAGGGTGAAGGAAGAGATGATGTCAGGGAAATATACACCACAGTTTAACCAAGTACCAGCCCCATATAACACTATGCCACAAACATATAACACTGCACAACCATAGTACAATATTGCACAACCATAGTATAATCTCACATAGTACAATCAGGTGCCCCAGTACAATGCATCGTGAGGAGATCAAGTTGGATACAAAGGTGGAGGATGAAGTATATGAGGCTTTGGAAGATGCATAGGACTGGTGGTATGCCATAACTATCAACAACCAGGAAACTATGCAATAGAATGTTCACTTCCACCTGCGACATGTATGTATTGTCACAGATCAGACCATGACACAAAAGATTTTCCGACACTATTGGGGAAGATCTAGGAAAAGAGAAATTAGAACAATCAAAATGTTCAATGGATTTATGCATAAGTGAGGGATGATGGAAGAAATATCAACATAGTTACACGTGGAGGAGAAAAGACAGGAGATGATGTAGTAAGACAAGATCCAACATGACACCAATGGGTGAAGAAGAATTATGAACCACATAAGTAGTTTGATGCGTAGAACGAAAAGGAGATATTCAAGAAAGCCAAACAAGAATTATTGAAGCCAAACATTTCATCTACATCAACTGCACAACATACTCAGGACGTACCAATGTATGAGATGCTTTCATTGCTAGATCACACTAATGAAGCACAACCCCTAGGAAAAGTAAGTACCATTAAGGATTTTCTACAATCATGTGTTAAACTACTAAATGATCCATCATCTATTAAAGTGTTACAAAATATGTTATAAATATGTAACACGGACATAAAGGGAAAGCTAGAGAAGAAAACAGTTAATTGTCTACATACAAGGAGGAGAATAATCAGAGGATTTAGACTGAATGTCAACAATGGAGATTTCAACATGGGGGATATTATACTAGATTTAGGCTCCGAAGTGAATATGCTACCCAGGAAGACATGGAAATGTATGGTAGAGCCCACATTGGGATATTCACCTGTTTAGATAAAACTAAAAAATTAACACATGGTTTTACCAATTGGAAGGCTAAAGGGTGTGACAATAGATCTGGATGAAGTGCACACTAAATCCAATTTCAAAGTGATAGAAATAGTGTATGGCACAACACCTTATTCGACATTGCTTGGATTGGATTGAGCATTTGACAATCATGCCCTAATCAATTTGAAGACGAAGAAGATGACGTTCGAGTCAGGAGAGAAAAGAGTCATTTTTCCACTAGATCCATCAGAAGGAGAAAGGTTTGTATAACCCACTTGCTTAGACCTCGAGGAAATCAACAATTTATATAGAACCACTGCACGCGAAGAAGATTATATGAATCCAACTACAAATGGGGTACTTAGTTGGAGAAGTATCACTTCATGCATGTCAAACTTAGATACAACGTTGGAAAATTGGCAGTAGAGATTACATGAAGTATCCAGAAGAAGTTGCACAAGAATAGACTGCATAGTAAGATGGGTAAGTAAAGAGATAAGAGAACCTCCCAACTTTCATGGGGTGAATGACTTAGAAGAATTCCTAACAAGATACAAAGATGAAGTGTTATAAAATCAAAGGCTCTTAGCTTTGGACATGGCACTCAAGGAAACACCTGAAAGATGGTGGGGTGCACACAAAGAGAAAGTCAAGGACTGATACCAATGTAAGAGACTACTGCGCTTCAGATTTGGTGCATAATAGGGAAGAAATCAACTGCAGAGATATGAGGGATAGGGGACACTAGCAGAACATTTGGAAAAGTGTAGAAAACTATGGAAAATGACACCACCAGAAGAATGGCCTCATCACTTAATTCACACATTGGAAGGAATTCCAACAAACTGGTATTTAGACCAGGAACTATGCAGAGGCACTGTAGAATGGAAAAAATTACGACAGAATTTTATAGTCACTTTATCATTTGAACTTGAGAACCCTAACATGGATTCAATACTCAAACAAATAAGAGGGGTGATATTTATCAAGGAACCAGAGGTTGAACTTGTAACAGAGTATAAACAACAAACCAAACATACAATGAAAGAACTATTGTCATGCTACCATGTGCAGGAAGAAGCACCAGATGAAGATGACCCACACAACATTCAAATTACAGAAAATGAAGGAGAAAGGGAGGTGGAAGGTCCATCTCTAGAATCAAAAGTATTTGTTGTGCCAATCAAGGTGAAGAAAGTAAATATTGGGACAAATCATAATCCCAAAATGGCCAATATTGGAGACTACTGGGATGAACAAATACTAGAAATAATAATAAAGTTACTACGCGAGTACAGTGGCATGTTCCCAACAACCTTTACAGAGATGAAAGGCATAGCAGGATAGCTAGGAGAGATGAATATACCTCTCAAACCTGAGGCTAGATCAGCCAGACAAGGACCATATAGACTGAACCCAATATATAAGAAAAAATTGACAGAATGTTAGAAGCTGGTATCATAGAACCAGAGGAGGAATCTGAATGGGTAAGCCCTATGGTAGTTCAGGAGAAGAAGAAAGGAGGCATAAGGATATGTGTATATCTCATGAAATTGAATGATGCTTTCCTACATGATCATTTTTCCGCACCTTTCACGGATGAGGTATTAGAGAATATAGGAGGCCAGGAAGCATAATCATTCACAGATGGATTCTCAGGATACCATTAGATTAACATAACCCCAGAATATAGGCAAAAGATCACTTTTTCCATAGAATGCAGATCCTACAAATACATAGTCATTCCTTTTGTACTAAATAATGCACCAACAATATTCTCAAGAGTAGTCATAGCTGCATTTAAAGAATTCTTCGATCAATTTTTAGAAGTATATCAGGATGATTAGACAACCCACAGTCTATTGAAAGACCATGTGGAAGTATTAACGCTGATGTTGGAAAGATGCAGGTCATGTCAGATATCACTAAATATCAAGAAGTGAATTTTTGGGACACCATTTGGAATACTATTGGGCCATATAGTGTGCAAACAAGGCTTACTAGTAGATCCTACCAAGATTGCAGTGATTGTCAATTTACCACCACCAAAATCAGTACGCCAGTTGAGAGAAACATTGGGACACAGAAGTTACCACAGGAAATTCATAAAATGGTATGTGCATATCACTGCGTCGATGTAGAAACTATTAAAAAATATAGTAAATTTCAATGGAATGAGGACTGTCAGTGAGGGTTGGACACTCTAAAAGAGAGGATGGTAATAACACTGATACTAGTATTCCTATATTGGGAAAAGACATTTCATGTGCATGTAGATGAATCAACCATAGCACTTGGAGCTATTATGGTGTAGCCAGGACCAGGAGAGTTAGACCATCCTATAGAATTTGCAAGAAGAAAAATGTCAGATTCAAAGAAGAACTACAATACCACATAAAGAGAAGGCCTAGCAATGGTATATGCACTATAAAAGTTCAGACACTATCTACTTGGGAAACATTTTAAAATGTTCACAGATCATTATGCTCTCAAATACCTAGTCAATAAGTCATTGTTGGGGGGGAGGATATGTAGATGGTTACTGTAGTTTCAGGAATTTGACTTTGAAGTGATAGTCAAACTAGGGAAGTTGAATGTAGGACCTGATCACCTATCAAGGATCACCAATGGAGAAGAAACTACAAATTTAGAGGACAACTTCCCTAATGCACATTTATTTTCAGTTCAAGTAGCTAATGAATATTTTGTTGACATCATTCAATACTTGAGTATAGGGACTGCGCCATAAGAATTCAACACTACACAGAAGAAAGATCCAGTAGTCAGAGATGAAGACTATCAATTGATTGCAGGACACTTATACAAGATGGGCATAGACAATGTTTTGAGAATATGTGTACTAGAACATGAGATGCCTAGGATTCTAACAGAGGATCATGAGGGAACAATTGGAGGACATTGTGAAGGAAAAGATACCACAAAAAAGGTATTGCGTGCAAGACTATGGTGGCCGACCATCCACAAAGATGCAAAGGACTACTGCCAAAGATGTGATGTATGCCAAAGGGTTGGTAAACATAATAGATGGTATGAGATGCCCCTAAGACCACAAGTAACCTTTCAAGTATTCAACAAATGGGAAATAGATTTTGTGGTACCAATTAATCCACAAACAAATAGGTGAGGAGCAAGGTATACAATTACCGCAACAGACTACTTAATGAGATGGGTAGAAGCAACAATAGTAAAATATTGCAGCATAGAGACAACATCACACCTCTTGTTTGAGCAAGTGATCACTAGATTTGGATGCCCAAGGATTTTGATGAGTGACCAAGGAACTCACTTCATCAATAGTACTATCAAGACTATGACTGAGGAATTTGAAGTCTATCATCAAAAGAGTACACCATATCACTCTCAGGAAAATGGAACAATAGAAGCCTTTAATAAGATCCTAGAGAATGCATTGAAAAAGATCTGCAATGTCAACATATTGGTATTTGAAGATACCTGCAGTATTATGGGCATATAGGACTACATGCAAAAAAGTGATAGGGAAAACACCATTCAGGTTGGTGTATGGACAAGAAGCAGTGGTGCCATTAGAATTTTTGGTACCTAGTTGGTGCGTACCACCAATCACCAACATGACATAATGAGGTGCAGTATAAGAAAGGATAAGTTAGCTGATGGGGATGGAAGAAGATAGGATTCTAGCAGGATTTCACCAAGAAGTACATAAAGAAAGGGAGAAAGCTTGGCATGAAAGACATATTAAAAAGAAGAGTTTCAAGGAGGGAGATCTGGTCTTGGCGTATGAAAGTAAATTTCTTCAACACCTAGGAAAATTCAAAATGAATTGGTTGGGACCATATCAAGTGAATACTTTCATAGATGGGGGAGCAGTACAGTTGAAATATTTAGGAGGTACAAAACTAAGAGGAATCATCCATGGGAGTCAACTCAAACTATATAGGGACAATCGACCTCCTAGTACTTAGTAAGTTACTTCACAGTAAAGAGATATGCATATAGTATATTATAGTAGAAAGAGAAAGGGGGGGGGGGGGT
>JZKD02S0640216.1:53824-94818 GCA_000966675.3 Picea glauca
GACTTAGCATGACGAAAATAAAATGTACACACATATCGGCTAAATGACATACCGCGCACTTAGATAACTCAACACGCTGGAAAAAGGAACAACAGTCAGTAAAAGGTGGAAATTTGAAAAATGGCGTTTACGCTGAAAAGGCGCCAACTGACATCAATTATGGTGAGAAAAGGAGGAAATTTGAAAAATGGCGATTATGGGCAAAAGGCACCAACCGAAAAAAATTATGAAATTCAATGCAAAAGTATGCATAAAGTTCCATTACATTAATAAATGTTGTGAAAAATTATCCAAGAAGCTTCATGACTTTCCTATATAAAGGGGAAACACGGGCAACGCAAGATTCATTATGAAATTGTGAAGTTGCAGAGAAACAAAGAACGCAGAGAAGAAGTGATTTGACACAAACCAAACCAATGCAGACTTAGTTGGCAGAAATGAATCAGTACCCATGATGGCACCACCAAATACGGGTGCGTCGATCCATGCAGGGAGGAAAACATGAAGTAATCGGGCACCATGGGAGGTAGTAGAGCTCGGACAGGAAACCAAACAACCCGAAGAATTTGTCGATGTCAACACAATTCCTTGACCATTTGAAGCCCCCATAGACCCTACACTAATTGTGGAAGAAAGGCAGGGTACAATCGCATTGGCCATGGAGGTCAACCTGAATAGTAGCGTGTAGGGACATCCTATGCATAACATAGGAAACCCACCAAAAAATACGATGACCAAGGGAGTCCAGCAAATGAATGGCCAAGATACTATGTAGACAAAGGCAATAATACCCAAAAACACCATAGAAGAAATCGTGCAACAATAAGATGGTCTGGTAGAGGATATCATTGGTCAACCAAACCTTGATGTAGGAAGAAGATAGATGGAGGTGGGGTCCTCAAGTCAATAGATAAAACAAAAGGGAAAACAACCTATGGCGTGGTTTCCACGTAGGCAACCTGATGCATCAATTGTGTTTTTGCGCATTCTGGAAGGAGTGCAAACCATTTCAACACTGCTAGGTTGAGTGGAGAAACTGAGGTACTTAGACCATGATGTGGCCGACGCAGGAAAATTTCCCAAATTTGCGCAGCAGGTCTACTTGGATAACGTAGGGATAGGGCCATTTGGAGACCTCATCCTACAACCAAAGCCATGGGCAACTGGCCTAGAAAACACAAGGATCCTCAACATATTGGATATTCCCCACTTTGGAAGGGGGAAAGAGGTGAACAACTACATCAAGAAGTTGATAGTGATCCTCCATGGAGGATTCCTATGGATGGAACATCCCATATCCATATATGTAAAGCTAATAGCAACAATAACATGATTGTCGTCAATGGGTGAGAACCCCACACAATACCTGGATGACAGAACCAAAGAGAAGGCGCTAGCTGAATAAATGGAGAGAACATATGGGATAGAGATGGGGTTGTGTGACATTATTATCAAAAGGATTAGCTATGCCGCTACACGAATGGCCATTAAAGTCATGGCCTATAAAATGATGAGGAAATGTTGCAAGGAAGAAGTCCCTGCCATGGTCGTCGCAGCTACAACACAGTGTGCGAATGGCACATCGCTCAGTTGGCCCCATTACTTGCTCAACCTATTCATGGAGGAATGCAAAGGCATGTAGGACCTTGACACAGAGTTCCACTACTCATGTCTACTCATGATGATCACATTGATGGGGTGGAGAGAACCCCCATATTCATCAGTTGGCCCAGTTCCTTCTCAGTTGGCCTAGTTCCAGATGATCTACTCATGATGATTGCGCTGATGGGGTGGATGATCTTAGAAATCAAGAAATTCCTGGAAACTAGACCCCAATTCGGTGTCAAGGGAAAATATAGGAAGGTTGGTGGGGTTATTTTCATCACTAATGATATAAGCCAATTGGGCCTCTCTGTACAACCTTCTATGTTCCCCTCCAAACACTGGAATAGTAGCATAGGTGAGGTCCATTTGCAGGGTTCCCCCAAGTCTTTTTATCCAAGATCTTGACAACAACATGCCAAACTTGGGGGGAACATTAGCCACTAGAATTTCCATGACCACACTCTTCATGGGAAGCTATAACAAATTCACTACCAGATATTTGATTACTCCTAGACATTGGACCCTTCTAGAATCAAAGGAATACAAGTCATGGTAAGCCTTGGTGACCTCCAACCAAAGTTCTTCCATGAAATTTTTAGGCATGACATTATGGGAGGCCCCTGGGTCCATCAAACATTTATGCAAAACTTTGCCATGTATGTTCAGGGATGTGTAGAAGGGAAGGGACAAATCATCTCTGTCTTCTACCATAGGACCTAGGATTACTGCAGTCTTTTCATATTTCAAGTTAATTGAGTCTGTGGGATGGTATGAGGGTTCATGCTGCAATAGCTTGGAGAGGCTCCTTTTGAAATATTCATGTTTGACCAGTTCAAAGAGGGGTACAAGGATTCTGATTCTCTAAATTTCATGCTCAAAATTAAAAGAGGAGGGGGGAATTTGGATTTCGTTTACTTCAGAAACAAGGGCTTTGACCATTGGAGGATGGGTCTATGTCTTATTAGCTTTGTCACTATCTGCCATATCTTTGGCAGTCTTCTCTTCTCTGGTAGGCTTCTCAGGAACATTAGGCATTCCCGTCTTCTTCTTGGATTTGAGGTTGTATCTACTTTGGCTGCTACTAGCCTTGTCTCCCTTTCTCAGCTCATTGAGCTGATTGTTCATGAGGTATTCCTCGTATGTTGATTGAGTTAGATGAGGAAAAAGGGGGGCGGTCTCCAAAACAATAGATTTCGGGGTCAAGCTTTTCTTCTTCCCTCTCCTCTTCATCAACCAAGTTGTTTTGGAGAGGGTTTTGAATCCTATGATCATCTCTATCTCTGTTCCTTTGTTCCCTTGGCATAATCAGAGGAACCCTATTGTTTGGCCTCCTAAAACCTCTTTTATCATTATTTTGGGAATTTCTGTAAATTGACTTCCCTTATAATTCCAACATTTCCATCCTAGCTGAAAGTGTTTTCATCATCTTAGTTACTTCATCGATGTGAGGGGAAAGGGAAGAAGAACCAAATGTGGAGGGTTTAGATCTCCTCCTGGGTATGTCTCTATCAACTTTGTCTCTGAGTCGATCCACGACAAATATATTCGACTCAACTTCCACAGTTTCATCCTGCATGTGAGCCAGGGAAGTTGCTCATTTTTCCCTCAATAAAAGGCAGAAATCAAGGTCGAAAGTGCTAGCATAAGTAATTTTGGTTGAAGCTTCTGAGGGATTTATCTTAGCAGGGATCTTATTGTACATCTTATTGAACCTCTTGGAGAAGTCGGAAAAAGACTCTCCTTCCTTTCTCTTCAAAGACCCAAACTCCATCATGTAGTACATGAAGTCTTTCTTATCTCCCCACTGTCTCAAGAAGGTGTTATCCAAAGCTTCTATCCCATCAATAGATCTAGGAGGTAGATCCCTAAACCACTTCCTAGCCTCTCCTTTGAGGCTATGAACAAAAATCCCCATCCACACGTCCACATGCATGATGACATGATGATCCGTAAAACTGTAAAAAGATTCAAGGTGTTCTTTTGCGGTTATGTCTCCTTCACCTATGAACTTGGGCAACTTCTTGAGGTAGCCATCTGCTGGAAGGGCGTTGAGAGGCTGAGGCAGCACAAGGGGAGCATACCTAACAGCTATTATGGCCTCCATCCTAGTCACGGGGGGATTTTCTCCCACCATAGGAATGTTTTATGGAGGAGAACTAGGAGGGGAAGGTGTTCAAATAGGGGAGACTGGAACTGAGCTTCCAAGTGGAAAGGGAAACAATGGAAGATTCAGAGAAAAATATATAGGGCTTGAGTTAATGAAGGCTTCTCTTTTTGCAGTGGCTGCAATAGTAATAGGAGGACGGGTGATAAAGACAGGAGTGGGGAAATATTCTGTGGTACTGGGTCTAGGCCAAGGTACATCTTCAGGGGGAGAGGAGTGACAAGGATTTCTCCCTCCAATCCCAGTCCAGAAGGGGAAAACTCAATAGGAATAGTCCTGAAATTTTAGACTTTGGGAAAATCCAATAGAAGGAAATAAAACAGAATGAGATGTAGGGGTTGGAGTTCCTATAGGACAATGAAAATCATCAGAAATACCTGGTTTAGAAGTAGAAGTACCTCCTCTAAATGAGTTTCCCTTTCTGATAATCTTCTCTGGATCGGCTTCAGGTGTTGTTAAAGGCAGATGTGGAGTATACCTTGTATGTCTGCCTCTAGAAGCCATAGTTGAAATAGTGGAGTCACCCATGGGTTCACATCAATGAAGTTGCCACAGTGGAGTCGCCAGGTGCATAGTAGCAATATTGGAAGGCTCTGATGCCTGATGCACCTTCAAAATTAGAGGCTCAATGTTGTTCAATCCCGAGGAAAATCTTCAACTTCATCCCCAACAATGATGCCAAAAAGGTTAGCACTAGAAGTCACTCCTGGATTGCAGTAGGAGTAAGCATGATACCCATTAGTTTTATATGTCATGATAATTGAATTAAGGTAATCGAATGGATGAAGACCTGGGAGAATATCATTTTAACTCAGAAAACTGGGCCAGGCATGCACGAACATGTGAGGTCCTGATCTAACTTCCATCAATAAGTTGAATTTAAGGTGAGCATATGGAAGACTTGGTGAGAATATAAATGAGTTTTCTATGGGAATATGTCCTTCCAGCATCTTGGGGAATAAAAATGAGACACTGAAATATGTCGAACTAACAAAGCTACAACAACACATTGATGGATCAACTAGATCCTCCAATTCCGAGCATCCCAATACTGGTGTAACAGCTTGACTGGATCTTCCAATCCCAAGCTATTTAGTGTGAGAGGGAAAGGTAACATAGGAAACTTACTAAAATAGGTGTAAATATTTCAGTGATCAACCATACATCATCCTACAACATGGGGGCCCTCGAGGTGAAGGCAAAGGCATTAAGTGGAGGAGGAAGTAGTAAGGGGTTTTAGGGGGGTATACACAAAATTGCTCATATCGGACCCCCCATTAAAGGAAAAATGACAAGGGGGTCCAAAATGAGACCTCAGTCATCGATATAGGCACTTAAAATCCCCCTCCTTGAAACTTGCACGCCCTCACATCGCCACCCCCCCCCCCCCACCCATTACAGGAAGAAGGGGGGGGGGGGTCTGGAATTGGACCCTGACTGTAGATCTGGGTGCACAGAGTCTAACCACTTAGATCCACATGCCCGATAATGCCTATATCAACCCCCCCCCCCCCCCCTTGCATGAAAAGTAGAAAGGCAGGGGGGATCCATAATTGAATCCCGACCATAGATATAGGCACACAGATTCTGGCTGCTCAGATCTTCCTGCTACTTAGCACAGTGCGTATTTTGCACCCCAAACTTAGGATAAGTAGGTTTTTGACCCATTTCTTCCCCTTTTTTCTCCAAAGGAGGTCCATTCATAAGGAAAACACCCCATACATGTTTCCGTGATAACAGAGAACACAGAGAACCCCCTGAACATCTACTCTACATGAACCAGGGCCACCTAAGCGACCAATTTCATAGACATGAGGAACGTGCAAGAATGAAAAGGTGCATAAAGAGCCACCTGAGTACACAATCACAGAGGATGATGTTGACCTTGTGGCTGAAAAGGTGCAAGACTACGTCACATAAGATTTTGAAGAAGAAAAGCACCAAAGGGTGAAGATACAAGATGACCTGTCTAGCATAAAGTAGGTCCTCAAGAAAATTAGAACTGCATAGAGGTCTTAGAGGGGAACAAAATCCTTCCTCGAGGGTGAAACAACAGTGGTGACGAGGACTACACCACAAATGGAACACATTGTTCACACAATTGTGCATGCAAGTCCAACATTCAAAATAACAAATTACATGTTGCATATGGATGAAACTGCAACACAGACACCACTTAAAGAGATGGCGCAAGTCGACATGGTATTAGCTAAGATACCAACAAAGGCATTGTACAAACTACAAGTCAGTCTCGCACAGGAGGTGGGGTAACATGCGAGGACAGATGCAGTAGAACTGCAGGAAACTAGAAGTGAAAAGAAAGCATTGGAGCTCATGGTCGAACATGTAAAGTTTGAGACCAAAGAAATGAAAGAGTGAATAGATAAAATTGAACATGGGGTGAAAACAGTCTACAACCACCTTCTGGACAACGTACCGGTGTTATAGAAAGATTTTCCTCACCCTATGAAAATTTGATGAGAAGTACTTTTTCGATTTCCCTATGCATACTTGAAGTCCCTTTTTGCAATTCCGAGAGACAAATATAATATTTTTCCACATATATGCGCCCTAACAGTTATACAACATGTGTATACGCAGGTTTCACCATTACAGCCCACGTACATCAGGTTTTGTGCCCAAATTAAAAAATGGTGTTGGGTTTCCATGTCACGTCACAAAATCCATAATCCTTGACCTTCCATATACTGGAAATGTTCTGACTCATCCCTTCAGTTCCATTTGAAGAATATAAATGGGCCCTATACAAGCTATGGAAAGGAGGAGAAGAATTCAACTTTGAGAGAAAATTTACTCTGGAGAAATTATTCACTTCATATTGAGTCTACATCCCTCTATCCTTTTAAGTCTGGACACATTTTTCAACCACCATGGTCTTCCCTACTTGATTGAGAATCTCATTGTATATCACATAATGTAGACTTGCACCCTTGGTGGATCGTGTAGAAGAATTGAAGACATCAGTTCATAGTCACAACTTTCATGAGTTGTTTCTATCTTTTATTGGACTAGTACCTATGTGACTTTAGTGACCATGGGAGATCAGATTGTACTCCATCATATACAGATATCTTCAAATTGATTTTGAGACTAGCTTTACTGGGCTTTGTTCATGACTATGAAAACCTTTGGCATGTAGCCACCTTTGTATTTCCTATTCATGGCCATGAAAAGTTGTTTGGTATATGTTCACATGGATTTGCAGTGTAATTCAAATTGGCAGCCATGTGCACAAAGTCAGTACAAATTGTAATATTCTCATGAGCAACTAGTTTTTCTAGTTGGGTCTCCATTACTCCACTTTTGGGTATTATAATGTATTTTGGCCATTGCAGATACTCCTATGACCTCACACATTAGGGGGCATCTGTTATAGAAATATTTTCCTCACCCTATGCAAATTTGCTCAGAAGGCCTCTTTCCATTTCCCTATGTAGACTTGAAGTCCATTTTTGCAGTTCCTAGATCTAAAAATAATATTTTTCCACATATATGTGCCCTAACAATTATACATCATGCGTATATGCAGGCTCCACCATTACAACCCATGTACTTCAGGTTTTGTGCCCAAATTAAAAAATAATGTCAGGTTTCCATGTCATGTCACGATATCCATGATCCTTGACCTTCCATATACTAGAAATGTTCTGACTCGGCCCTTCAGTTCCATTTGAAGGCTATAAATGGGCCCTATCCAAGCTGTGTAAAGGGGGAGAAGAATTCAAATTTGAGAGCAAAGTTACTCTGGAGAAATTATTCACTTCATATTGAGTATGCATCCCTTTATCCTTTTAAGTTTGAACACATTATTCAACACCCAAGATATTACCTACTTGATTGATAACCTCATTGTCTCTCTTATATTAGCTTGCCTTTGGTGGAGGCCCAGCTGGAAGGGACTTAGTTTCTCGGTTCCTAACCGTGCCGACACAGAAGTTTGTAATTCATTCACTTCAGCTAATTAGATTTTAATAGAAATACTCTTTTCTCGTCCAATTAATGTCTTGCAAATATTTGAATTGTTATTCCATGGGCATATTTGTTATGAATATTGATGGATTATGCTATTTAATGTGATAACTTTATATATTATCAACATATGCTTGTGTTTCTTGGTTGTTGAGGAAACGTTGCAGGTATATTTCTTTGATTCAAGTGCTCAACAATGGACTTCATCAAACTTCTAGACGAGGTAGGCTATTTATCTTGTCTTGTGAGCATATTTGTTTATATAGCATACTTGATATTAGAGTTGATTTCTGCAGTCATTTCTATTTTTTTTGGTTTACCCCATTCCATAGAGATGTTTTCCTCGTAACAGTAGGCCGAGATTCCAAGCATAGAGGAGAAAATCAATAAGATTACCCAAACCATTGACCACTATAGGAAACAAATTGAGTAACTAAAGGAAAACTTGTCTCAGATGACTCCACCTGAGGTTAGGGAGTAGAGGAAAGAAAAATATACACTCCAACTAGAAGAGTTGGAGAAACAAGATAACATAGCAAAAAAACTATTTGACAGGACAATGCATCTTTGAACAGTTTTAGAAGAAGATGAGCAGGTCCAACGGTGGGACCAGGAGGAAGAGAGGATAAATGAAGAAATCCAAGAGCTCAAGAAGAGGCATAAAACAATGGGCATCACTAAGAATTTAAAAGGAACGTAGGAGATGAAAATATTGTAGGCTGAACTAAAGATGACACAGGGGCACAAACAAGAGAGACAGACATAGATGAAACCCCTCCAATATAAAGCAACAAAAATGATCATGCAACTAGAGGAAAATAAGAAGAATATGGCACAGACATAGGCATAATGCACAACCATAGTTCATGAGGAAGTCACAATGCAAAACTTAGAAGCACTTATAGAAAAGGTCACACAGGTCCAAACACGACGAAGGGGACTTGCAAACAAGTTTCATATTCTAGTCGAGGCTATTAAGGGAGCGTACAGTACCTAGGTGGATCAGGATGAGCCACATGTTAGCATTGGGGGCCTTTTGGGTGTAGGCCCATTTTGGAGTAAATACTAATTTTGGAGAATAAAGAACAAAGAATGAAAAGAAAGATGGCAGGAAAAACAACACGTGCAAGGTAAACGCGCATGTAGAGGAGGAAAACATGCAAGGCACACATGGAAGAAGAGCTAACCATGTTATTTTTAGGGCTTTGGTAAGAATATGTAATGATTGGTAATCCAAAAACATGTATAAATATGTACCTAGGAGGTCTAGGTCAGGGTTCTCGGTTGGGGGGTTGGATGTCATGTTGTTGGTCATTGTTACTATGTTGTTCGAAGATTGAAGGACTGTAATTCTGATCTATTTTGTAAGTTGTTGAGATGAAGAGAGAAAATAAGGTAGATCTTGAGTGTTAGATCATAGGCTGAGGAGCCTAGTGTGATATAGTCTGCCAAATTTTATATATCGACCTGTTTTGATGGAGAGTTGTAATGTGCGAGGCATTGTAGTTCTGGGAAACATAATAGTAAAATAAAAGAGAAGCCAAATCTTTGTGTACATATCCTAGGAGGGGTGAACCATGATAGATCATGTGTTATGTGATTGAATCTTGTGTATCTCCTTTGTTGTTAATGATTAGATGTTAGAAAAATGTATGAATGACTTAGTTAGATATGTTACTTTACATGCATGAGTAAGAATGACAAATTAAGCAAGATAAGATGAATGTTAGATTAAAAAAATGAAGATAACAAAGGTTAATTCCAGATCCCCACTCATTCCCCGACTACAAGCACATGAGTGTTGCAACTAACCATAAGAATTATTTCGAGTGAGACTGCGCAGTGCATTATGTGCATTGTGTTTCTTTTTGGTTTACCAGGTGGGCCGATAGTTTTAGCGGGGTTTCATTGGAAACAATAGTAGACATGAACTTGGGTCAGCCCAAGAGTGGCAGCACGAAGGGAGAATAACTAACACCATGTGGTATCTCCTGGTTGTCTCTGATAATGCTCCACTACCATGCCATGTTGTCATCTCTCCCTCTATGGATTTTGGGTGGCCTATTGAGGTGGTTCCACGTGTAAGGTTGACCATACCAAGACATTGTCATCGAGCCCTGGGAGATAAATCACATTGGGGTAAGCTCTCATTGCATTTCTCTGATGATGACATCATCATCAGCCCCTGGGAGATAACTTGCACTAGAGAAATATCATTGTATTTCTCTGATGATGATGTCATAATTGGGATGATCATGGATTTATCTATGATAGATTTGGAATGTTGATCTAAAAGGTTAGGCACACGATGAGATCTGGACTGTTGATCAAACCTACCTGAAAAAAACATTTGATTGGAGGGGTGCCATGGGTTCGTTGGCGCTTGATTCCTAAGCTTTAGTCCTATGGTAAGATTTCAGTCTAAGCGCTTATGTATTTTTGGGGCATGATAAGCCTCTTTTTCACTCTCGATAATTTCCTAAGATCTTAAATATTACCTTAGGTGCAAAAGGGCATGGATTTTCTTCCATTTTCTTTTATCGACCTCGATATAACCTGGATCCTTCATTGTTCAATGGATCTGAAAGTTCACCCTCTTTCTTTAACTTTCTCAATCACAACCTTATAACCTTAATTAACCTTCATACTAGTGGCATGAACAAATATGGTACTAACATTTGGCTCAAACAAGGAAAACATACCCTTGTGGTCTGTTGAGAATTGTAGACCAAGTGCCTTCTTCTGTTGGGTTATGGAGTCTACTCAAAATGATTTATCTCCTTTAGAACCAAAAACTTATTTGATATGAGACACAAAAATGCTCAATAACTTATAGCGTTATAAGTATACCTACTTCCTCAAGTAAAAAATGGTGAATGAAGTAAAATCAAAAATTCATGGACATAAATCAAAAAGAATTGTTTATGTGTAGGGTGAGAATATTCTGCAGTGATTAGTACTACAATGCATGCTTGAGGAACCTCCCGTTCATAGGTTCCCCAAACAAATCTCCATCCAGATGGGCCGAAACATAAGTGCTTTTATCTTCGACTGCAACAATTTGGAAGGGTCCAAGCCAAAGATTGTCAAATTTTCCATTTTTCCCTTTATCTTCCCATCATGAATCCCATTTCAGGACCAGATCTCTTGTCATCAATTTTATTTCCTTGGTCTTTTTTTCAAATATTTATTTTATCATTTCTTGGTGAGGTTGGGACTTTATATGTACCTTCTCTCTCACATGTTCACCTTCAATCAACTAGTCAATTTCACTTTGCATGTCATATGATTTTGCCTCCTCATCTTGTAGTAGTTTCATCATAAGAAGACTAAGTTGAATGGGGAAAATGGCTTCCAACCTGTATACTAGTTGAAAAGGGGAATTTATAATGTCCCACTTAATTTTGAATATGTATTCCCAAACGACATATTTTAGGTGAGAATCCCATGTCTTCTTATTTTGGGACAACATTTTCTTAATAATCTTGATGAGTTTTTTATTAGAGGATTCAACCAAACCATTTCCATTTGGATAGTACATAGTAGAGTGTCCCAACTCTATATTATAATCCTAGAAAAACTTAACCAATTTGGAAGATTTGAAGGCCTGAACATTATCAGTGATGATCTTTCTTATGCATCTAAATATGGCCAAGATATTTTCCTTTAGGAACTTTATGATGACTGTATCAGTGGATTCCCTTGTAGATATGACCTCTACCCATTTTGTGAAATAATATGTGGTTTTCATAATCCATTTGTGTTTTCCACTTTAATTTGGGTTAATCTCACCAATGAATTCCAATACCCATTTTTGAAAAGGTGTCTCAACTTTGATTGGTCTTAGTGGGAGGGGAAACAAATTTTGCTTTCTTGCAAACATTTGACATTCTACAGATGCCCTGACCATGCAATTTACATCATTAAAAAAATAGGGATAGTAATAACCATCTATAAGGATTTTGTATGCAGTATCTCTTTAAGCATGGTGATCTCCACATATACCCTTCTGAAACTTAGTGAAAATTCCCTCAGTTTCTTCTTCAGTGAGGAAATTTAGTAGGATTCCCCCTATGTCCTTTCCAAAACACATTTTCCCCAAAAGTGAAATACTTCATATATTTAGTTTTAAAAGACATAGCCTTGGATTTATCCCATGTTGGTGAGAAACTGCAATTTTGCAAGTAAAAGACAATGTCTTTATACCAATCGGATTGAGAAAATTTAGAATTTACCTCTAAGGATGGTTCTTTTGTTTCATCCCCTTCAGACTCCATTGCTATGATATTTGTGGACAATTCATTCAAGTCTTAAACTCAAGAGTTAGGCTCAACCAGTATTTTGTCTAGTCCTTGTCCTTTTATGAACTTTGTGGACTTACCTCTTCTTTCCTCATGGTTAGGTTGTGTGAGAATGTCCTTTATAGTACTAGTGGGTACTATTGAGGGGTCCAAGATCCTTTCACTCAACAGTAGGAACCAAAACCTCCTTAGAGGCCTAATTAGACTCTATAGTGTTTGATGAGTGGAATGGTTTTCCAGATCTTTCGATCTGGCCAATTTAACGATGGGATTTACTAGTGATTGATAAGGTATCTTTATGTGAAAGTTCCTCCTTTAGTTTAAACGATTCTCTTTTTGTATTTTCTATTATTAGATAAGTATGATAAAATAAGGGTGATTTTATAAACCAAATGATAGAGGAAATTATTAACTACTGAAGAATGTTGAGCTTGGGATAACCCTTGTGCCCTAGCATGCAAACAACGATATTCACACCTATTACAAGTCTAGTAATAATACGTTAACTTTCTGGTATTTCAGCACTGACTAAGATAACAATTATGAAATGAAAATACACATGTGATAAAGATAAGTGGAAGAAAATTAATTTCCTTAGATCTACCATGAATCACATATTAACACAACGATTCACTTTTAATCATTTAGAACAAAATAACTAGTTAAAGTATTGAAAATATAGCTTATCAATAAATTCAGAAACTCTTACTCGTTACAACATCAACCACTAAATTCAAAGATGGAAGTAGTTCCTCCTCAATCCAATCACATAATGCTTTTGATGAAAATAAAATTTGTCTCTGGCTCTAAACAAAACTTCTTAATTAAATTTGCACATAAATAATTCTTTTACAATTCTAAAAAGAGAGGGTCTTTCCCAAAACCATCGATCCTTTCCCATGAGGTCGATCCCCCTATTTATAAAGAATCACTAACTTAAAATAAATACTAAAATTTTATGTCAGTTAAAACAAAATAATGACAAGTGGCACTTGATCTCTTTGTTTTCTTGAGATCGTCTAGTGGTTCTACTAGAGTGGATGATTCTTCTCGTACTCTAACCACTTGAGGAAGAGATCCTCACATGTGTTAGCATACATGAATCTACATTGGTCCATCAAGGTCGAAAGGGTTTCCTTTATCCTTATTTCTCGTTCTCTATATTTAATCATCTTGGAAATTAAACATTGCATTACTGTGTGAGCCTTGATTGGGTGTTCCATAAACTTCTTTACTTGACCCGGTGTCATGCTCGCAACCTGCGTGATCTCTGGTTCCCATGCTAATTCATGTTCTACATGTTGTTTGACTATGTCATGCAAATCGAAAAAGTCTTCAGGTGAGCCAGGCTTTGGAAGGCTAATGCCTTTCATCTCCCAACTGATATTCTACCAACTTTTCTCGCATTCGGCCCACCTTTCCTGTATCTTTCCTTGAGGTTCCTGGGACATAATTACCCAATATTTGGTTTCCTTCCTAATTCTGGGGATGTTTCTATTCATCAGAACTTGGATGACATGCTCTTCCGTGTCTCGACGTTTTTGTATGACACTGATATAATCGATTCGCTACACATCCTGGTATGCCTTTTCATACCATCTCTCCATGTATTTATAGGTTTCTAGCCCCATGAGAGTGTCTTCTTGAAAATCGGATATGCATGCGGTGAAGAGATTTCTTTCGCTCATGAATTGTGCATATTCTTCTTGGAATTCACTCTTCAGGAAAGTTGTTGATTGCGTTGAGTCCTAGTAATATTTCTATAGATGGTGTAGATGGTCCAACTCCTTCTTTGCGGAGGCTAGTTCCTTTTCGTCCCATTTTTCTCAATCCAATGTGGCATCAATTATATCCATTCCCACGCCTATTAGCTCATTTGTCTTCACATTTTCTATGTTGAGCAATGTTTCTTCTATGGTAACAAGGAGTGTTCTATCAAGCGTGAGCCTCTTTTTCTTAGTTTTCCTTCTCATCACAACCTTCCTATTTATGTCATAAGTGATCACTTGTATGTTGGCGACCTCATCCACTGTCTTAGGAATCTGTTGGTCTCCCCAGGTTGGAGTGTTTCCTAGGATTCCTACCATATGTATTTGTTCTATTACTGGATATTGTACTTATTTAACATGGGAAGCTTCTATATGTTCTGGTGACTTGACCTCCTGGTGGTGTTTGTCGACTGGTGGAGTGTCGACCTTAGATGGGGTGAAAAAAATAGGTTCAAAACTAACTTGGTGATCAACTGTTTAGGTGTCAATTTCTAGCTACTGCAATTTCTCTTCATGTTCACTAGAGTCCAACTCATCCTTGGGGCTGTCTTTCAAAGTCCCCAATAGGTCAAGAAACTCAGTGTCTAACATGATTTCAGCCTGGTTTTCTCCCTCTTTGGGAATGGAATTAGAGCTTCGGGAGTTAGAGCTGATGTTTCTCCTAGTTCTCCCTCCGCTATGATTGGTACCGGGGTTATGAATGAAACTCCTGATATTTCCTCATCATTGTATATGGTAATTAGGTCTATGAGGACATCAAGCGCATCTGTCCCACTTGATGTTCTTGTTTCCCCCAACTGTGTTGTAGTAGCGGTCAGTGACCTTTCCTGTGGTGACGTAATGCCTAGGTTTTTTGGATGAGAGGTCTCCTACAGTGGGGTTGATTTTGAGCTATTTAGCTCCTCTCCGATGTTGATTGTGTCGGTCGGGGTGACCCTTATGGGTTCTAAAAGTTGGGGATTGTTTTCTAACCTCTGGATGAATATTTGGGATTCTTCTAACAACATTATCCCTCTCCTCTATGCTTATGTGGATTCTACTTCTTTGTTCTCTTCCCTAACCCTGAGGGCTTCTTGAGCCATCTATTCTATCGTTTCAACCTACTCATCCATTTTCATGGCTTTAAATCTTGTCATATTGGGGTTATATTTTCTCTGGACCACCTCCTCTCAGTCCTCAAGACATTGTGTAAAGATTTTGTCTTCAAACTTATCATGTTCATATGGCCAGCAGGAGGAGACTTGTGATGCATGTTGAAGTACTAGGCCTCTAGGGTCATGTTTGTGAAATCAGCCTATGGGGAATCTATATTCTAGCTAGCTCAAACCTTCTTGTTTATCTTGCATAGTATCCTTCACCATGTAAAACCCTATATGGAAACCATAGGGTATGGATGCTCACTTATTGTATTTAACCAGAGTGCATTATAGCCCTATCGGATGGTTTGGTAACATATTTCACCCACGATGAGCTGGTCTGGGACATGAGCGGGGAGTGAATGTGGTTCGTTGGTATCCCTAAACACCCTATAAGTAGTTTTTTCCTCTAGGTACCAGTGGCCTACTTTTGAGATCATTTTCTTGACCATTGTCGAAATTCTTGGGTATTCTTTATTGAAAATAATAAAATAGACCCGAGATATAAATTCACAGAATGTTGAATTATACATGTACAGGTAGCTCAAAAACATGCCAACTCAGATTCATGCCCACGAAGATGTTCCTTGTATAGATTACATATAGTAGGTACGATGCCATGTGAAAAGAAGGTGTTTCTCCATCCTTTGGTGTCGGGGTGTTACACATTATTTTCTTCACCCCTATAAATTTTAATGATGTAAACCTATGCTTTTTCTTTAGAAGGATCAATGGCCTCAATCCGTGAAGAAGAATGAAGTATTTTCCCAAAAAGATGAAAATTATCTTTTCCTTTGTAAAAACCTTATAAAGAGGGATCGTCGCACTCTATTCAATGTTACAGGTGCGATGATCTAGGACCGTCGTAGGATATACGACACTAGTTTGGGACATCGTCGTAGTTTTCTCAGTATTAAGGGTGCGACAATTTTTCGTACGAAAGAAAAAGAGAATATTCTCAATGCTTCTAGAACAAAAGTTTTGAGGGTGAGTTGGCTTCCGATCGGTTTAGATCCGAGTCGCCTACCTAATCTCTTGGGATCATCCTAACCTCCTCACCGTATCATTTTCAGTTTATAAAAGGAGGGGAGTTCTCATGGGGAAAGTTATCTTTTGGAGTTTTTGGAATGGCTAGTTCTTGAGTTTTGTAGCTTGGATTTTTTTGGCATATATTTTCTTTGAGATTTGCTTTGTCAAGATAGATTGTAAGTAAATTTCAAATCTATAGTCTCAAAATTCATGGAGAAAAAGTGTGTGGGAAGAAAGTAACTATTGGAAGGAACCTAACAACATAAAGGCATATGGTTGTATCTTTCTTCCACATTTCTAATACAACAATATATATTTTTTCCCATAAAATTGTTCTTATTTTATTGTATGACTCCTTGATCACATACATAGGTTTTTTTGAGTATACATTGTTGCTTTCACTTTGTTGGGTTGTGTATTTTTATAGGTTCAATATCCAATAAGCCTTGGAATGGAGCGAGGATGACACTAGTGAGGAAAAATGACATTTAAAAGGTATACCATTTATATCTTGTTAGTTAGTATGATTCGTGATTAAAACTTAGGGTAAGTTTTATATTCTGCCTTGTTTTGTTCTAGTTTCGGGGTGAAATTAGGGAGATTAATTTATGTCCGCACTTACCTATTTGTCTGATAACACTAGGCCTACAATATGCTGGTACTCAATTGTTTTTAAATGACTTCTCAATAGTTGAACCTTCTCCCGGAGATGGACACAGTGTATTCCAATGACATCCATGCCTCTACAAACTTGGTGCAATACCTCTCCCCATACAATCAACATATTAGAGCCATTAAATAAATGTATGTCTCCCTTAGGTTTGTTGTTCCATACCATTTGTTGCTCCGGTTTGTAAAGTTTTTGTATTCATTCCACCATAAGGCCATCAATCTACTGGTGCCATGGAACTCATAGAAGTTTACCACGAAATCAATATTTAATCGCTCCTCCGGGTCCCTAAGCTTGTATTATTTCTGGACTTCAATCAGGAGAAAAAAACCAATGCATCATACACTTTCATCATTGACCAGGCACTTCATTGCGTCTATGTGGTTTATTATCTACTCCAGGGCCTCAATACAGGAAAATACTGGGGTTCGACAGACTACCATATGTAAGCATGACCGCCAAATGTTCAAAAAAACATTGTCTCCAAGCATCCTTACGTCCTGATCATTGTGGGGTATAAATTCCGAGTAATCTTCCTAGTTAATCCTATTGAACAAATATCCCTACTGCGAGAGCATCATATTTGACCCAGTTCTTTCCTCTGTGTTTCCAAATGCAGGGGGCTAGGAAAATTCCTTCTTAGTAGATGTTCTGATGACCGACTCCTCTTTAGTAGAAAATGCCAATTGCCTCACAGCATTGAGAGAAGACTCTTCACCAACCTCTCCTTCTTTCAATTTTGGTTCCCTTGGAGAGCGTCTAATTATTGGCTTCCTTGGAGGCATTTTCCTACAGAAACAACAAAGTTAGACACCGTCTTGTAGAGATGATACTGATATATAAATAAATGCGACTGCCAAAATGATAAAATCAATACATACATCTTCTTCTCACTAGCTTAACTTGGTTTAAAATTATGAGAATCAAGTGCAACTCTTGAGACACTCTTTTTTCTCCTTTAACTGCTCTAAGAATGAGAAACTTGTGTACAAAATGTTGGGGTTCAAAACTTTCTTAATAATTTAAACAAAGAGAATACTTACCTTGTCGCATCAGTTCTTCAATTCAGTGTGTAAATGCAGTTTTACACAATCCATCACCAATGTGGTCATAGGCCGGTGACGCAGGGGTGGGCTACAATGTGGTTCATCGACAATTTCAAATTATCATTATTCGATCAATGTGCGGGACAACAATGTATGTAGAGAATAACATTAATTGTCCTATTAAATGATAGAATCCAATCTTATTTTGTGCCGAAAATGTCCCATCATTCTGCTAATTTTAATTAGTGGATCAAGGGTTGACGTTTTTCTTAGAAAATGTTTATTGATATCTTTTAGAAAAAGATCTAATGATGATCCAAATTTCCATATAGCACTGATGTGGAAATGTTGACCTAGAAGTGCGAATAGGACATGGGGAAACCTAAGGTGACTCGATATGAAACTAGGCCATATGAATTTCCTACGCAACAAAGACATGTGGCGTTTGAATTTATCTCCTTCACCTAAGAGTTTATTCAAAATTGGGGATTTTCATTAGACATGATTTTTGAAAAATAGGTCCTATCCCACCGATGCCAAAGAAGTATCGAGGATCAAAAATCAATGAGATGTTGAAAGAAATGTTCCCGTATTACACCCCTCAAAACTTGCCAATGTCAAAAATGCATTGGTGATCAGTGATCAAGGATGTGTCAATGCAAAAATTTCCACAATTTAAATCTTTGTGATTTCAATGACTCCAAACAATGCATTAGTAATCGGTGATTAGAGATTCATTATGGCCCATGTTAGTGTTTTTCCCTTTAATATTTCGCCAACGCCGATGGGATATCGACAATTTTCTGAAAACTTCTTCGCGAACATAGTTAGCAATCGGTGCACTCCACCTTATTTTTTCCTGATGCTGATGATAGATCGGTGATCAAAGATTATCATTGCTACGTGGTAATTTTACTTCTTGAATTTCACTGATGCCGAAAATAGGTGCGTGGGTCACAATTTTAACTACATATTCTTAGTTAAAATGCCAAGTTCTTTTTAGAGAAAAGTTTCAACTAGTTCAACGACTTCAAATCAAGCCAATTGCGACAGATGGAAAAAACACAACCAACACATAACCCAATTTATTTCTACACAACTAAATATTCAAACAATAAAAAGTGGTACCCAAAAGAACAAATCTAAAAAACTTTTAGGGTGTATTGAGGGATCAACAGGTACATAAGCCAATATCTTAGAGTGCAGTATATAAACTCTGAAATCCTTTAATTCTTTGACCAATGCATACAATTTTTTTTCCATGCTACTATATTTCAACTCAACATCCCTTAAGTCCTTGCTAAAAAAGGCTATGGGTTGCTCTTGATCTGATTCATCCATATGAAGCAACACAAAAACTATAGTATGTGTCGATGCAAAAGAGAATATGAGGAAACACTTATCATAATTTGGGTTGATTAGAACTAGAGACTATCCCAAGGCTTCCTTGATCTTCTAAAAAGATTCTTTAGATTCAACTATCTACTTGAATTGATGGTCTTTTTTCAACATGTTGGTAATTTTCTTCACCATTTCATCAAAATTGGGGACAAACCTTCTCACAAAGTTTATTTTTCCTAGGAAAGATTGTACCTCTTTCTTGTTCCTAGGATGCGAAATTTGTTTGATTCCCTCCACCCTTTCTAAATATATATTTTATCCTTCCTTGGATACTATATGTCCAAGAAGCTTTCCTTCTTCCATAGAAAAATAATACTTTGTTGGGTTCAAGGACAACCCAAATTTCATACACTTCACAAAGTTTTTCTTTAAATACCTGATGTTATCTTCATATATCTTGGAGAATACAATCATGTCGTCAAGATATATACTGATGACTTTGTTTCTCTCACCCTTAAAAGAAATGTACATGGCTCTTTGAAATGTTTCTACTGCATTTATCATACCAAAAGGCATTTGGTCATACATGAAATTTCCCCATGGTGTAGTGAAGGATATATTTTCTCTTTCATCTTGGTGCATTTCCACTTGCTTATACTCTGAAAAACCAATCATCATGGATATCCTATTTCCCCCCACCACTTTACGTAGGATATGATCCATCTTGGGAAGGGGATAGTTATCTTTCAATGAGAATTTATTTAGGTTCCTAAAGTCCACACATATCCTTATTTCCCAACTATTTTTTCTCATTGGATCTAAATTAGCTACCCATTCAGAGTACCTTAAGCGAATAATAATATGGGAATCTAATAATTTTCTCACCTCTTTCTTAATGATAGGAAAAAGAAGAGGATTAACATTCCCAAGATTCTTCTTGAAAGGCTTAGTACTAGGTTTGAGGGCTATTCGATGTTGGATGATACTGTTATAATAAGTTTTTAATTCCTCCTGTCTCTATGCAAATACATCCATGTAATCTTTGAAAATATGCAAATATTCTACCCTATGATCTACAAGAATATTTTTGGACAAATTAATATATTTAGGATTCTTTTATGTCCCAATATTATATTCTTCAATGCTATCATCCTCGGGAAGGATAGCTCATTTGACATGCACATCATTTATATCAAACAGTTGTTCTAAAGGCACCAGTCCTTTGGGAATGAAGCTATTCTTGAGCTGCAAGACTTTATGCTCATCAATATAATTTCTAAATTTAGGGATCTCTTCAACTTCCTCCCCAATATCCTATTTGGTCTCTCCCTCATCATCTGAATCCATATGAATATTAGCAAACTCATCTATCACTTCCATGAACCTTTTGATTTACTGGTCATCTTGAAAATATTGCTAGTATTTGATATTGTCATGGATGGATGGCATGTATCTCATCTTGACCTCATATTTAACTTGAGGGTTGGATGATACTTTAAATATATTGTTTGTTACTTCTAAGGAATGAAATGACTAATTAAACTATCTTAAAACAACAAAAATATTAAAAGCTTCATAAAAATTATCAATCATATCCCATACCTAATTTCTATATTCCCTAATTCTTAGATGCCTTGTTTTGTATGAACCTTTTACTTGCTACACAACTAGCTTGAATCTTCAAATTCCACCAACTTGGTAATTTGCATATCCTTGTTGCCTCCAAACCCAAGATCAAGGCTTTATATCTAGTCACATCATTTGTGGCCTTGAACTCTAGATTGTAGGAAAAATTTATTTCCTTTTCGGTAGGAGAGATGAGCACTATACCAACCCCAACTCCTTTTTAGTATGCCCCATCGAAAAAAAAAATTCCATATACCATTTATCTCTTCAACAGGACTTACAAGAGGATCTACAAGAATTGGGATTTCATTGTACTATTCATTTACAGATAGGATACAACATCCCATATCTTCATCAAAAACATATATGGGATGGTTCACATGGTTTTTCTGGTCTATTAACAAAAGAAATATTTTTTACTCGGTACAACCTTCTCATCTCTCCTTCCAAAACTGTTACAGTCGCATAAGTCATATCCATCTGCATAGTGCCTCCCAATTTTTGTGCCCATGTTCTGGACAACAACATGCCTTAATTAGTTGGTACATCATCCACCACCAAATCCATCATAATTATCTTAACAGAAAATTGTTCCGGGATGAAAACCATGCCCTTGATCAACCCATAACATTTCAATTTTCTAGCATCAAAAGAACAAAGGTCATGATATGGCTTGGTTATCTCCAAGCTCAACTTTTCCATGACTATTTTGGGCATAAGGTTGTGTGATGCACCAGAATCTATTATACAATTGTGCAACATATTATCATGGATATTTAAGATTGCATATAAGGGTGCCATGGATTCCTCTTTGTCATCAACATGAGGGCCAAAAACTATTGTGGGGCATTCATATTTTACATTCAAAGTATTAGGAGGACTTGTTGATCCCTTCCCATGCATAACTTTCTCAATTTTTTTATCGTATGAGGGGTTTTAATATAGATCCACCAAAGGCATAAGAATATTTATTTTATACAGTTCACGTTCAATATTGAAAGTTGAAACTAATTCATTAAGTTCTTTAGTTTCTTTTTCTTTTTTTACAGGCTCCAAAACCACATTTACCTTAGGCATGTCTAGAAATTCTTTATCTTTATATTTGGACTGATTTAGACCAGATTTATTAGCATGAGGTAGACTGTCTAAAATAATTTTTTTATGATGAGGCATGATATCATACTTATTATGCATCTCAATCTGTAGTGCATCAACAAAAAAAATGTATTGAGCTAAGGATAAATCTCCTTTGTTCGGTTGAATGTTAGGCACCAGTTTCCTAGGATTTAGAGACTCTTCATAGGCATTTTGAGTTAGATGTATGGCATCATTATCATATTGAAGAAGTTGTATTTCCTTTGTGTATTCAACATATTACTCATCCACTACTTCTTCAACAAGTATGTTATTAGTTTTGGTTTTTATAGGGGGTTGGATGGATTGTTCTTCATTTCTTCTCTCCCTTATCATGAGCTATGGATTAGCAGGTCTTTTCAACTAATTAGGATTGTAATTCCTTATGCATCCCTCTTGGGGTGATTTGTTTGTATTTATATGTTCTATATCAAATAATTACGTTTCGTTTGTCATTTTCTTGATCCGTCTGGACATTTCATCCATATTTTCTTCTTGGGAGTCTCTACTTGGATCAAAAGTACCACCATCTTCCTTGGCCTTTTTATTCTCTACATGATCCTATTTTTGTTTCATTTTACCTGATGTAATCATGTTTCCTTCTATGTATATTGTATCCTCTCGCATCATAAGCGGGGTTTGAGATCGCCTTTCCCTCAACACCATAGAAAAAACAACATCAAATGCCCCAACATATGTGTCAGTTTTGGCTACTAGTTGTGATGGCTTTATATCTCTAGGGGTATTGTTATAGATCTTACTTAACCTTCTATTAAAATCATCGACAATTTAATCGACCCTTTTCTTGAGTGATCCAAATTCATTTAGGTAGTATAGGCTGTCTTTTTTCTCACCCCATTGTCTCATAAAGGCATCTTCTAGAGTTGGCCAACTATCAATTGAAGCAACGGGTATCTCTTTGAACCATTTTATAACATCTCTCTCTAGAGTTTGGGGAAATAGAATCATGAACACATCATCAAGCTCTACAAACTGGTCTCTTTTAAATTCATGAAAAGCACTCATATGCTATTCAACTGAGCAATTTTTAACCCCATCAAATTTTGGCAGATATTTTATGTAATTCTCAGGGAGGTCATGGGTTATTTGGGGCATATTCAATGGGGAAAATCAAGAAATGACCCAAGGATTTATAGCTGGTGGGGGAGAAGGTTGATTTCCCCTAGGTCTTCCTCCATGTAATCCATCCATGAGATTTTGTAAAATGATGTTATGGGATTCAAAGGACAGAGGATGATCCAGATTATTTTTGGCATGAAATGAGAGCGGAGATATAATAAAGAAATGCACAAAGATATCATGGATATCCAATAATATAACATAAATATATTAGAGATGTAACCATAAAAACAAAGATACAGTAATGCACGATTTCTATCAATGAAATAAATGTACAAAGACTGTAAAAATATAGAGTGAAAGACTCGCTAGAATGGTGGCAACTTATCTCTAAGAAGAGATGTGATGGCTACTCACATTTGCAAAGAAGATCATTAAAATGAGGCTCTGAAGGCATTTTTACAATAAATAGGAATGCCAAAAACCCTGGACATCCAAAAACCTAACCCTAGGAGATGAAGCGCCAAAATTCATGTGGTCCCCATTTGGGTAAGTTAGTACATAAACTTCTTGTGGTCGTAACTTTTGCATACAATCTCCGTTTTAGGCACATGATAGCCCATTGAAAAGGTATTGTCGAGGAGATTCATTTTGAAGGAAATATCGTAGGAACTTCCATATTTCTCCCCATTTCCCCAAAAAATTTGTTTAGGGCCTCAAAATTGCCCCGAAAGTTAAAAACTGCTAAAAATAGTGAATTACCAAAATTGCCAGAAAACTGTTTTGAGCCAGTTGGAAAAGGTGGGTGGCATGGATGATTTTAGGGGCTAAATTTCCATCATGGGATAATTTTCCATGGTTTTTCCAAAAAAGAGATTCGCTATTTTAAAAATGATTCACCCAAATTCTATAAGATAAAATTACTTTACCTTAAAAATTGCCAAAAAATTATAAAAACTATATAAAATCCTTAGAAATTTGAATATTTTTACAAAAATATCACCAAACATTTATAGTTGGCATATGAAGGATTAGTAAGATTCGCCAAGGTTTATACATTTTAAAATAAATTTCCATCCTTAAAATCATCCCTAGACTGGGTGGCCACCGATATCCACCTGGATCAATCCTCCCTCCTTATGAAGCAATGGTATCCATTGCGTTGAGTGCCCGGGGGAGAGGAAAAAATGTTTGTTGAATCTGAATCTTGGTGAGTTGTTTGCCTTGCTGGAGACATCGCGTTGCCCAGTTTGTGGAAGTCTGTCATGAACCTGTTGAGGCTGAGGCTGTTCAAAAAGTTGAGCTACAGGAGAGGATGGTGTGAAGAAGGAGTATGTGTGCTTTGCTGCAACCTTGTCAACCTTATTATATTGGATAGAAGGTGCTTGGGGCGAGGCTGTAGTGGTTGAAGTGTCCTTTTGTTCCCATTTTGAATAGATTGTGAAGACGTTGAATTTTGCAGTATCGGATACTACCTTGTGGCACTGTTTAGTTGGAACAATATTTGGAACTACCTCTGGTATTCTATAGAGATGACCCCCTATAGAAAAAATGACACTATGTGGTTGAGATTCATAAACAACATGGGATCTCCACATATATGGTTGGCCTAAGAGAACATCATAGACATCCAGTGGGGAAACATCACATAATACCTCATCCTTGAAGGGTTGGATTTCGTATGAAAATCGACACTATTGGATGACATGAAGATCTCATCCTTGGTGAAGCCACTTGATGTTGTATGGTTGCAGGTGTGGTGTTGTTAGCAATCCCAACTATTTGACGACCTCTACTGAGATGAGGTTCTTTTGCCTTCCGCTATCAACAATAAAAAGCAGTGGGGTCCCCTTCACCCACATATGTGAATGAAAAAGGTGCTCCCCCTCTTCAGGATCTGTTGGTTCTTCTAGTTTAAATGTTGTGGTAGCGACAATAATAGTGGGGTCTGTGTCAATGATCTGTCCTTTACCAATATATCATAATCATATTTCGAATCAGGGTTCAGATCCTTGTCTTTGATATCGGCCACCAATGACTATTTTGAGAGACATTCATTGGTGTTGTGCCAGGGGATTTTGTGGAAATCACACCATTTTCCAGTGTCCTTCTTTGTCTTCCCATGACCCTTCTTTTCCTGTGGCTTGGACTAGTTTTTAGGAGACTGTTTGTTAGGGTTATCTTTTTCATAATTTGGTTGTTGCGGATTTTCAGACCCAAACTCACGTTTGTCCTGGTGCTTAAATTTATTTTTGATTTTAACAACATATCAATAAGAAACATCGAGTGATGAGATATCTAGAAAATCCATTTCAGTTTGGATGTATCTTTGTAGAGCCCCATAGTATTTCAGAACCAAATGTCATTCGGAGACATTGATACCCATCTTGGTGCACAAGGTATGGAAGGTATTGGTGAACTCTAGAACTACTTGGCTCCTCTCTTGTTGTAGTGTGGTCCATCTCATGTATTGGTCCTCATAGTTTCCAATAGGGTAATAATGTTCCTTTATCGCATCCAAAAAAAAATCCCAAGTGGACTCGGCCCCATATATTCCAGACTCCTCTATGGAAATTTTCTCCTAGTAAGTTTCCCACAAATGTTTGACATGGGGAAAGATTTAAGGAGTGCGAAGGTGATCTTCTCCCTTTCGGAAAAATTATGAACAGAGAAATAACCTTCTAATAGATCTAACCATTTGTCTAGGGCATCCACATCTATCTAACCTTCAAATATGGGAATATCAAAATTAACCTGTACCTTGAAAGGAGAGGTTCTTCCAAAGTGGTTGTTTGATGAAGATGCACCTATTTCTATCGACATGTATTGAAGGATGTGGGAAAAATTCTCCATCATTTCGTCCCTCTGTCGCATGAGAGCTTGCTCCAGCAACAGATTGATAGAATCATTTCTCCATCGTTTTTTTTTTCTTCCACCATGGATGGTTTCTTGGGCATGTGAGAGAGATTGTCTTTAAGAGACACAATATCGAGACCCAACTTTTTATACTCAGACCTCATCAGGGACATGCACTAAAAAAAATGATCAAGAGAAACCTACTCTGATACCACTGATCCAGATTATTTTTGGCACGAAATGAGAGCAAAGATATAATAAAGAAATGCATAGAGATATCGTAGATATCCTATAATATAAAAGAAATATATCAGAGATGTAACCATAAACACAAAGATACAATAATAAATGATTTATATTAATGAAAGAAATGTATAGAGATAGAGTGAAGGACTCGCTAGAATGGTGGCAGCTTATCTCTAAGAAGAGATGTGAGGATACTCGCATTCGTAAAGAAGCTCATTACAATGAGGCTTTCAAGGCCTTTTTACAATAAATGGGAATGCCAAAAACCCTAGACATCCAAAAACCTAACCCTAGGAGATGAAGCACCAAAAGTCATGTGGGTCCCGTTTGGGTAAGTTAGTACATCAACTTCCTGGGGTTGTAACTTTTGCATATGATCTTTATTTTAGGTGCATGATATCCCATTGGAAAGGTATCATCGTGGAGATTCATTTTGGAATCAATATCGAAGGAACACTTACAATGTTGTATCCCCAGGGAAGATTTCTTCAAATTTCGTCCTTAGAAATGACACCATTTCATATTTTATCCCTTGAGATGTTTCAGGCTGTTTTTGGAACGATGTCGAGGCACCCAAGGAGCTAAGACTTAGGATGAGTCTTAAAGTTGTTTTTGCAATAAGGTAATTATGAAATATTTGGAAAGTTTTTCCCTCTCTCTTTCCAAAATTATAGGACCTCAAACAATCTCATATCATATGACAAATTGTCTCAAATCTCATAGGCATATTTCTACGAATGTTTTAGATAATTGAATTTTAAAGAATAATGAAGTGGTGAATTATAACTTAAACATGATAAATGCACTAGGAAATACTAAGAATGAAAATTGTATTTTACAGAAAAATAAAAGCGTGTTATCAATTAATAATTCGACAACTCTAGCAGGTGCAAATAGATCAATAAAAACATACTTCAAACAATTAACATCCTCATACATTTAAATACTAGAGTTATTGTTGGAGGAGGACATTTTGGGTAAGTTTTGGGAATCACGCAGGAGAAAATTGTGCGACAAGTCAACAAAGGAGCAACGCATGTGGAAGACAATTAGCACATATTAAGGAGCTAGCATGAAGAAGGAAGAAGTTAGTTAGTAGTAGTTATACCATTTATTCCATTTTGTAACAGGATAAGCCCTTGTAGGAATGCATAAATATGTAATGGGTTTTTGGGTAGCGGTGTGATGTAGACCACCCTTCTCTCCTTGGAGCTATGTGACCTCCCGGTCAATTATATTCAAACACTTGAGTTGAATTATCTCTTCGGGACATTATTGGCCCAAACTGATGTAACACAGGCCCCTAAACCCCTTAGACACGGGTCCTCTGGAACCCGCGAGCCTTTTATCCTGGTGCTTTTAACAAATTTGAATTTCTGGGTGTTAGATCCTCAGGATAGGCTATTCTCCCATATAACATTGTCTTATTGGCATGATTTATAGGAAAGTGTGTTCTTGTCATTGATGGAAAGAACAAAAGTGAAGATGGAATGATTACAGGCAGAGTGTGAAGAAGGAATCAAAGCTCAAAAGAGATGGCGCGATAAAAATTAGATCAAATCAAGATCATCGGATCTACAAGCCAGATCTATGGAAGGGATGAATTGTGGGGAGAAAAAGATGAATTAAACTACTCTCTAGTTACAATCCCACAATCTATCTATATCGTCATATCTCATATCTTCAAAGATATACGACTACGGTTGATCCAACAAACAATGAGTTTAAGTTAGATTAAATCATGATTGTCAGATGCGCAATCACTAAACCTATAGCAGGGATGAATTGCAGAGATTGATAGGAGAATTAAACATTGTGGTTGTTCCAATCCCTCAATTAATCAGGACCGTCTGATCTTATATCTTCAAATATCAACGATTGTGGTTGACTCACCAACAATGCACAACTTCAAATTGTGAAGTTTGGGTGTCGAGTTAAATCACTCGCAAGTTTTGGTTCCACAATCATCGTCGACTGTTGATTTTCTTAGAGTGTCCTCACAACCGTTGGATCATTTTTGAGTGGAAGGACAGGATAAGAAGGGAAAAATGATTGAGAATTCGATTATGTGAATTCTCGTTAGCTGTCAGATCACTTTAGAGTAGAAGGACAACATAATCTAGCAAAGCCACATCATAGAAAGATTGAGCCATTGATCTAAGTTCACGATGGACCAACAACATTCACTTCAGATTTAAAGATGGGAGGAGGTTACACTCTAGAGAGCTTGATATTTGAAATTCCCAAAATGCAAATTTTTGTCAACCACTGGATCATTCCAAGTGGAAGGATAGGATACGCCAGAAGAGCTACATTGTAGAAAGGTCAAGCCTTTGATCTAAGATTTTGATCAACAAACAAGATTCACTTCAGATATAAAGATATGAGGAGGTTATGCTCCAAAAAGTTTGAGATTGGAAAAACCCGAAGCTCGAAAATCCGAAATGAATAAGGACCATCGGATTTGGAGGACATGTGAGGACCATTGGATTAGTGTTGTTGGTCAGCAGACCACGTCAGAAGACCACATCAACAAATCACGACAATAGACCACATTAGCAAGGATATGTGGCAGATGATGTCAGCAGACCACGTTAATGAATACACATGGAATAATCAGATGATGACAAGTGTCAAGAAGAAATTGGCTCATGCCATGTCAACAAGTGACTTAAGAAAGTTGTGTCACTCTGGAGAATTTCTTCGGGAGTTTCACCACCAAGAATTGTCAAAAGTCCCGAAGTCTGGAAGGATAAAGGTCTGAAGTCACTCTCAGCCATCAATCTAAGATACACAAGGAGTTAGGAAAACTATTAGATCTAGGAGAAGAACATGTGCCACATGAGGATCCACGTCAGCAAGGACACGTGGTGCAATCAGACAATGAAAAGTGTCAAGTTGAATCGACATTTCAGGTATGTGTAAATCACAAATTCAAGTGACACGTGGTAGATACTAGGCTCATGACACATCATCAAGTGACTTAAGTAAGTGACATCACTCCGGAGGAAAGAATGGGTTTGAGATTTGAAATATCTGAAGTTAGGAGACCCGAAGGATATCTCGACCATTGATATGAAAGGGACACGTGTCAGTGGATTGACAACTTTGGAAGATTGACATATGGAGAAAAGAATTGGTTGAGATTTGAAATCTCCAAAGTCTAGAGACCCGTAGGAGATATTGACCGTCGATCTGATGTTGGGTGCACTCTCAACCATTGATCAAGATAGAGTGGAAGGATAGCATAAGTGTAATAGCCAAAGAACTGGAGTAAAAGGTGGCCATCCATCTCAATGGTTGATTAATTCCTGGCCATTAGATTAAGCCTTGTACGAATAAAATATGACGATTGATCTGTTTTCGTGAAATGAATGTAAACCGTCCGATCTGTTCCAGAATTTTGATTTGGAATCTTCAAAAGGTTTGAAACCCTAAAGTTCCAAAGGGAAAATTGTTGAAGTTACGACAGTTGTACATTTCAAGAGAATGATTCATGTCCATTGAATTGATAAGCCCTCAATAACTCGTTAAGCATAGGCGTATGGTCACTGCTAGTGATCACGTGAAGGAAGGGGCTTAGAAGCCAAAGAAGCCATAACTGAATGGTTGTAACTGACAATGTAGACGAAGAGTTTCAAATAGAAGAGAAGATAGGGAATTTGAGCATAATTCCCACTGATGATGAACACATTGAGATAACCTCCAGGGATGACAAAGAGTTTCCATGATGATCAGACAAAGGACTTGACATGAGAAAAATATGCAGAATAGAGAAGTGAGGTGATTCTGCTAGTTAGCTATGCAGTTGTGAGGAAGAGACGCAGTGAACAACCTGTAGGACAAAACAATGACACAATGAAGAGAATGCAGAGGCATACCTCATAGAATGAAGATGGCACACAGAGTATAAAACACAAAAGAACATAAAGCACAATGTATGCAAGTAGAAAGACACTGATGCTGGAAGAACAAAGCCATGTAGTAGAACAATGATGATACTGGTAAGCCATTGATAAATGTTGTATCACTGTGATAAATTTAAGAAAGCAAACATTTATATTTCAGGGTGGTATGGAGGTGTTAGGGAGGTGCTAGAGAGGAATGGTGTCCTCAAATTTTCAAGTGGGTTCTTGAACACAGGGAGTTGTAGCTTCCATCTGGTTGCGGCCAGAAAAACTAGGGTGGTAGGGTGGTGAAAGGGAGAACTATTGTTCCCTGTTATATAGGTTGGTGCCTATGTGACTAGAAGTTGGTGCTGGAACACTCAGGGAGTTGGTGCTTCCTTCTAGCGGGTGCTAGAGAAACCAAAGAGTTGGTTCTCTCATCAATTTTATGCTTGTAAAATAAAGGTTGTAGCCTCAAGAGGAGTTGGAGCTCATAAGATTGATAATGTACAGAAAATAAAGATTACTTATCATATCAAGAAGAATATTTTTTTCCCTTTGTGTTTCCTCAGGAAATATCTATCTCTGTATATTTCATGTGTGTGATTGATGTTGAATATTCTATTTCTTAATTCCCTTCTTCATTGTGATCATCATTGAGTGTTCTGTATAGATTTCAAAATGGGCATAATTGTTTAAGCATAATAACAATTGATTCACGCCGCCTCCCTCTTAGTTGTCCTACAATTGGTATCATAGTTGGTTCCTTTTATGTAAGGGTAGATCCTAGAGATTAAACATGACTAGACATGAAGGAACTTCAACTAATAAGGCCCCCTTATTCAATGGAACAAACATCGCCTTCTGGAAAGTTAGGATGAGAACCTACATAATGGCCCTAGGTACAGATGTCTGGGATGTGGTAGAGACTGGTTATGTAAATCCAGTTGTACTAACTTCTAAGGATTACAAGATAGAATTCAGCTTCAACTCTAAGGCTATGAATTCTATTCTAAGTGGGCTTGCAGAAACAAAATTTGTAAAAGTTATGCACTTAGAATCTTCCAAAGAAATGTGGGACAAACTCATCAATCACTATGAAGGTAATGAGAAGGTAAAGGATGCCAAGATTCAGACCTATAGATTACATTTTGAATAGCTAAAGATGAAAGAGGATGAAACTGTTGGGAAGTACTTTCTGAGAGTTGAAGAACAAGTAAATGAAATGATAGGACTTGGTGAAAAAATTGAGGATGTCTCTTTAGTTCAGAAATTTTTGAGATCTCTGCCAGATAGGTTCAACCCAAAGGAATCTGCTATAGAATAACTTAATGATCTAAAATCTCTATCTATTGAACAAACTCTAGGAACTTTGATTGCCTATGAAATAAGGATAGGTAAATATAAACCCACCTCTAGAGAAGCATCATTTATAGCAGATAAAAATGAGGATTTTGAGCTTGATGAAATTGAAGAAAAAATTCTAAGAAGACTAAAGAAAGGATCAACCAAGTACCAAGGAAAATTTCCCTTCAAATGTTTTCACTGTGGAAAGATAGGTCACTTTGCATATAAGTGTCCACACAAGAAACAAGATCATAATTCTGAAGGTGAAAAGAAGTACAAACCCAAAAGATTTGGTAAAAAGAAAAGTCTATGTGTAAACAATGTTGACTCTTCAGAAGACATAGATAGTGACTCTTCCTGTGAAGATAAGATTAATGACTTTATGCTTATGACCAAAGATAATTGTGATAATAAAATCACAGGAAGTGATGTTGACGATGAAGAAGTTGGGGTTGACTTGGAAGGAGAACTGATCAGTGCTCTAGAAGAAATTGCTAGACTCAGATATAAGAAAGAAAAAAACAAAAACAATTGTTGATATAGTTAGAGAAAGACAATAAGGGACCCGATGAAGACTTTGACCTGCTAAAAGTGGAATTAGAAGAGGAAAAGAAAATAGAGGACATTCTGAAACAAAATTTATCAAAAAAGAAGGAAAGATGTGAAGCCTTGGAAGAAGAGGTAGTAAAAACCAGAAAAGAGATGGAGAAGTTTAAAAAATTGTATCTCCAAAATATTCCAAGCATTAAAGACACAACAGAACTTAACGATATTATGAGAAAACAAAGATCTCCTTTGTTGAAGATTGGTTTAGGTTATGTAAATGGTTCAAGCAACAATCAACCAGAAAGTAAAGAGCCAATAAAGATGATCATGTTCCAAGTTAGTAGACAATCAGACCACGAGAGTACTCTGTCACCAAAAACTAATAAAGACAAGATGATACCTGATAAAAAACAAAGATATCATAAGATGGAGCAACAAATGGAAAGAAGAAGGCCATCCTTCAGGTACCAAAATTTCTTCCATGGCTATTGTTTTTACTATTCTAATTTTGGTCATAAGATTGTAAATTGTCAAATTAAGTTTAGAGACATGCAACTGAGGAGGTCAAGAAATAAACAATATTTACAACATAGAACTAAGAATCCAATGGATATACAATGTAGAACCAATCACTTTGACCTACTGAACAATGAGCTCGAATGTTATAACTGTCATAACTTTAGCCACAAAGCTGCAAACTGCCATCTGAAGAAGTACAAGGAAGATCTAAGGATAAGTCCTTTATCTAGAAATGTCATCACATGGAAAAAGAAAGATAGTGAAAAATGTGGTCTAGTACTTTCAGCTCAAAAACAAAAAGACTTTTGTATATAGACAGTGGATGTTCCAAGAACATGACTGGAGACAAGGATAATTTTCTATCTATAAGTAAAAGAAAAATAGGAAATGTAACCTTTGGAAATGATGAAGCAAGTAAAATCAAGGGCAAAGGGATGGTGAGTTTGAGTAATGATAAAGGAAAATCCCAGGATGTTCTGCTTGTAGATGGGCTGAAACACAATTTTCTTAGTGTAAGTCAAATGTGTGATAGAGGATGTGAAATGGTGTTCACTTCCAAGGATTGTAAGATAAATTTTGTAAACTCAGGACAAGTGGTGGCTAAAGGCATAAGGACAAAAAATAATTTATATGTGATGAAAGAAGATAAAGAAGAGTGTCATCTAATAAAACATGATGAAAGTTGGTTATGGCATAGGATACTTAGACATATAAAATTTGACCACTTAATAAAGCTCAAAAATATTGAGGCAGTAAAAGATCTTCCAAGAATATCAAAGCCACAAGATTCTGTGTGTAAACCCTGCCAAGTAGGAAAGCTAACTAGGACATAGTTTAAATCCAATAGCTCTACTTCAAAAGAGAAACCACTCCAATTAGTTCATATGGATTTATGTGGACCATCAAGACAGGAAGGTACAAGGAAGGAAAACTACTTTATGCTGATCATTGATGATTTCTCCAGAATTACTTGGGTTTCTTTTCTCAAAGAAAAAGGTGAAGAATTTGAGAAATTTAAAATATTTAAGGTTTTAATTGAGAATCAAATAGGAAAAAGGTTAAAGGTAGTGAGATCAGACAGAGGAGGAGAATTTATGTCAAGTGATTTAAAGGAATTATGTGATAAACATGGGATCAAGAGAGAATACATAATCCCATGAAATCCACAACAAAATGGAGTAGTTCAGAGGCAAAACAGAATAGTTCAACAAATGGCCAAGTTAATGATGAATGAGAAGAACATTGGTCAAACTTATTTGGTAGAAGAAATACACACAACATTCCATATTCTTAACAAATCCCACCTCAGACGACATAGTGACAAGACACCTTATGAACTATGGTATGGAATATCTTCTTCAATCAAACACTTCAAAGTCTTTGGGAGTAAGTGTTTCATAAATAATAATAATGAAAACCTTGGCAAGTATGATGACAGGGATGATGAAGTCAACTTCTTAGGATATTCTACCAATAGTAAATGATATAGATTCTTTAATAAAAGATTGCATAAATTAGTTGATTGCATTGATTTAAAGGTTGATGAAGGAGTCCCAGTAAGAGAGGTGAGAAATATTGAGTCTACTATAGAGGACATGGCTGAAAATGAAGATGAACAAGTCCAAGAATCATATGGAGAAGAGACACTTAGACAAGAAGAGTCAGGACAACGATCAACATCAAATTCCTCCTCCATAATTACTCAAAAGAATCATCCTAGAATTTAGATAATTGGTGAGAAAGAAAAAGGTGTAAAAACTAGGAGAAGGATAATCAAAGACACTGAACAATCACATATGACCTTCATATCCATGGTGGAACCCAAGAACTTCAATGAAGCCAATGAAGATGTAAATTGGTTAAAATCAATGAATGAGGAACTGGATCAGATTGAGAAGAACAATACTTGGGAGCTTGTTCCTAGACCGGTAGATAAGAATGTAATTGGCTCCAAATGGGTGTTTAAAAATAAAATGAATGAACAAGGAAAAATTGTCAGGAATGAATACAGATTGGTCTGTAAAGGGTATGCTCAAATAGAAGGACTGGATTTTGATGAAACATTTGCACCCGTAGCAAGATTAGAAGCTATTAGAATGTTTCTTTCCTATGCTTTTCATAATAAGTTTAAAGTCTATCAAATGGATGTCAAGTCATATTTTCTAAATGGATATCTAAAAGAAGAAGTCTATATCGAACAACCAGAAGGTCTCCAACTTTCAGATAACCCTGACTTTGTCTGCAAGATAAAGAAAGCCTTATATGGGTTGAAACAAGCTCCCCGTGCCTAGTATCACAGATTGGATACGTAACTACAAGACGAAGGGTTCAAGAGAGGAACAATTGACAACAACCTGTATATCAAAACAGAGGGTAATGATATATTCATTGTGTTGGTCTATGTAGATGACATCATCTTCGGTAGTAATAATGCTTCATTGGTACAATGGTTTTCTTATGCCATGCAGTCTGAATTTGAAATGTCTATGATAGGGGAGCTACCATTTTTTCTTGTCCTACAAATTGCTCAGAGGTCTGAAGGAATATTTCTTTCTCAAGGAAAATATCTAAGAGAAATGTTGAAAAGGTTTCAAATGGAAGATTCTAAACCTATGAGTACACCTATGGTCACTGGATGTAAGTTAAGCAAGGATGATGATTCACCTGATGTTGATCAGAGTTCATATAAGTCTATGATAGGTAGCCTATTGTACTTCACAACATCGCTTCCAAACATAATGCATGTTGTTGGAATGGTAGGAAGGTACGAGGTTGCACCTAAACACAGTCATTTGTTAGCTTTCAAAAGAATATTCAGATACTTGAAAGGAACAATGGAATATGACCTATGGTATCATAGGAATCATAATTTTCAACTATCAGTCTATTTAGATGCTGATTGGGATAACTGCGTGGATGAAAGGAAAAGCATGAGTGGAGGTGAATTATTCTTAGGAGATTCCCTTGTATCATGGTTGAGAAAGAAGCAAGGTTCCACTTCCTTATCGAATATAGAAGATGAGTAAATTGTACTTGCCACTTGTTGTACCCAAGTATTATGGATGATTCAGACACTTGCAGACTTGGAGGTAAAATACACTTCACCGATCCCAATTCATTGTGATAATACTAGTGCAATTAGTGTGTCAAAGAATCTTGTATTTCACTCCAAGACCAAGAATATACCCATCAAGTATCACTTCTTGAGGGAATAGGTGACCAAGACTATTTTTTCTTTGCATTATATTCCATCCAAAGATTAGATTGTTGATATCTTCACTAAACCACTTGTAAAATCTCAGTTTGAGTATCTACACCAGAAGTTGGGCGTGAACCCATTATCAACCTAAGAGAGTTCATCCTATCAGGGGGAGTATGTATTGGTTGAATATATGATACCTCTTAAAAATACTACAAAAACTCAGGGGGAGCATGTTTTCTTTGACATTGACATCAAAGGGGGAGAAAAGGAGTGGTTTGGATGCTATAGTTGGAGGTCCCAACAGAATAGAACAACCTTTTAGGGTTTCCATCAATGCCAAAGGGGGAGATTGTTTGCATGGTTTACAGGAAATCACATGCTTTTCATTGATGGAAAGAAAAATAGTGATGATGGCATGATTACAGGCAGAGTATGCAGAAGAAATCAAAGATCAGAAGAGATGGCACAATAAAACTCAAATCAAATCAAGACCATCGGATATACGGTAGGGACGAATTGTGAGGAGTGAAAGATGAATTAAAATACTCACCAGTTACAATCCTACAATCTCTCTAGATCGTTAGATATCATATCTTCAAAGATCTATGATTGCGTTTGATCCAACTAACAATGAGTTTAAATCAGATTAAATCATGACCGTCGGATGCGCAATCGCCAAATCTATGATAGGGATGAATTGCAGATATTGACAAGAGAATTAAAAATTGTGCTTGTTCCAATCCCACAATTATCCAGGCCAATCACACAAATAGCGAGGACAGTCTGATCTTATAGCTTCGAAGATCGACGATTGTGGTTGACTCACCAACAACGCACAACTTCAAGCTGCGGAGTTTGGGTGTCGAGTTAAATCACACGCAAGTTGTCATTCTGCAATCATCGTCAACCATTGATCTGCTTTGAGTGTTCTCACGACCATTGGATCATTTTTTAGTGGAAGGAAATGATAAGCAAGGAAAAACGATTGAGAATTTGATCATGCAAATTCTTGTTATCAATCATATCACTTTCAAGTGGAAGGAAAGGATAAACCAACAAAGCTGCATCACAGAAAGATTGAGCCTTTGATATAAGATTCTGATCATTGAACAAGATTCACTTTGGAGATAAATATACGAGGAGGTTATGCTCCGAAAATTTTGATATTGGAAAACCCTGAAGCCTGGAAATCCTAAATGAATAAAGACCATCGGATTTGGAGGACATATGAGGACCATTGGATCAGTGTTGTTGTTCAAAAGGCCACGTCAGAAGACCACATCAACATATCACATCAGAAAACCATGTCATCAAGGATTTTTGGTAGACCATGTTAGCATACAACATCAGTGAATACACATGGAATAATCAAATGATGATAAGTGTCAAGAATAAATTGGGTCGTGCCATGTCAACAAGTGACGTAAGAAAGTTTCATCAGTATGGGAGAATTTCTTTGGGAGTTTCACCACTAAGAAATGTCAAAAGTCCTGAAGTCTTGAAGGACAAGGGTATGAAGTCACTCTCAAACGTTGATCTAACATACATCGGGAGTTAGGACAATCATTAAATCTAGGAGAAGAACATGTGCCACATGAGGCTCCACGTCAGCAAGGACACGTGGCATAATCAGACAATGACAAGTGTCAAGTTGATTCGGCATTTAGGTACGTGGAAATCATAAATAAGAGTGACACGTGGAAAATAATAGGGTCATGACATGTCATCAAGTGATGTAAGTAAGTGACATCACCCCAGAGGAAAGAAGGGGTTTGAGATTTGAAATCTCTAAAGTCCAGAGACCCGAAGGAGATCTCGACCGTTGATCCGAATGGGAAACGTGTTAGTGGATTGACAACTTTGTAAGATTGATGTATGGAGAAAAGAACGGGTTGAGATTTGAAATCTTTGAAGTTTGGAGACCTGTAGGAGACATCGACCATCGATGTGATGTCAGAAGCACTCTCAACCATTGATCAAGATAGTGTGGAAGGATAGTGTAAGTGTAATAGCCAAACACTCGGAGTAAAAGGTGGCCATCCATCTCAATGGTTTACTAAGTCTTGACCATCATATTAAGCCTTGTAAGAATCAAATTTGACGATTGATCCATTTCCGCGAAATGAGTGTAAAACTTCTTATCTGTTTGGGAATTCTGATTCAGAAGTTTCGAAAGGTTTGAAACCCAAAATTTCCAAAGGGAAAAGTGTTGAAGTTATGACAGTCATCCATTTTGGGAGAATGAATTGGGTTCGTTGAATTGATAAGCACTCAAGCACTCATTAAGCCTAGGTGTATGGTCACTTCCAGTGATCACCTGAAGGAAGGGGCTTAGAATCCAAAGAAGCCATAATTGTCTCATGGTAACTGATAGAGTAGACAAAGAGTTTCGACTTCTAGAGAAGCTAAGGAATATGAGCATAATTCCCATTGATGATGAAAAGATTGAGCTAACCACTAGGGATGACGAAGAGTTTCCATGATGATCAGGCAGAGGACTCGATGTGAGAAAAATATGAAGAACAGAGAAATGAGGTGATTCTGCTGGTTAGCTATGTAGTTGTGAGGAAGAGATTTCGTGAACGACCTGTAGGGAAGAACAGTGACACAGTGAAGAAAATGTAGAGGCATAATTCATAGAATTCATATGGTGCATAGAGTATAAAATGCAAAAGAACAAAAAGCACAGTGTATGCAAGCAGAAAGACACTGATGCAGGCATAACAAAGAAGTGTAGTAGAACAACTATGAGACTGGTAAGCCATTGATAAATGTTGTATCACTATGATAAATTTAAGAAAGAAAAGATTTATATTTCAGGGTGGTAGGGAGGTGCTAGGGAAGATTGGTGTCCTCAAAGTTTCAAGTGGGTTCTTGAACACAGGGAGTTGTAGCTTCCATCTGGTTGCAACCAGAAAAACTAGGGTGGCAGGGTGGTGCAAGGGAGAACTATTGTTCTCTRTTATACAGGTTGGTGCCTGTGTGACTGGAAGTTGGTGCTTCCATCCAGTTGGTGTTGGAACACTCAGGGAGTTGGTTCTTCCTTCTAGTGGGTGCTAAATAAAATAGAGGGTTGGTTCTCTCAACAAGTTGTTGCTTGTAAAAAAAAGGTTGTAGCTTCAAGACGAGTTGGAGCTCATAAGAATGATAATGTATATAAAATAAATATTAATTATCATATCAAGAAGAAGAGATTTTTCCCTTTATGGGTTTCCTCAGGAAATATCTATCTCTATATATTTCATGTGTGTGATTGATGTTGAATATTCTATTTCTTACTTCCTTACTTTATTGTGATCATCATTGAGTGTTTTGTAAAGAGTTAAAAATGGGCATAATTGTTTAAGCATAGTAACAATTGATTCACCCCCCCTCTTAGTTGTCCTACATGGCTATGACCCAAGATTAAGCCTTAAGGCACCTAGAAGTTCAAGCTTCAACCACTTTGGCAACATATGCTCTTCATTCCCTGAGTTCCAAAATGGAAAACCCTTCCTTCTAACCACGAACTATGAACTCACCTGGGAATATCTATGGTTCTCGTCTCCTCCATAACCAATGGTTGTGATCCGTTCAGACTCCGACCTCTGGGAGTTCAGAATGTCTCAAATCCTTTTACCTTGAAATAAACTTTCCATGAAAATTTTGATCTAGTGCCACATTTCCTTCTCCAATAGATGGTTTCGATTGGGTTTGATGTTTTGACCTTCGAGCTTCTTGTGCCTTCACCTCTCAATTTCCCCAAAGTTCCTTTCTTACAAAAAACACGGATCTCTGCCATGTGTCTCCCTAGATCCAATGGTCTAGATCAACTTCAATCTTCACGACTTCACAAATATTTCACCTCACTCCACACAAATTCCTCTAAAGCTCTATCTCTCGGAACTTCCATATTTCTTCCATGTGTCCTCGCGAAAACCAACAACTCATATTCACTTCCCTTTTCATGAATTTGGTGATATCCACTCTTTAAACACTTGGAACCTCAAAATCATGAAATTTCAAAGGATTCCATGGCTAACTATCGTGCAACTATGTCATATGTAACAGTCTGAAATGATTCATCTCCCTTTTGGATAGATCTCACTCATTAATTCAGAGAGATTCAGAGGGGCTTGTCGCTATTGAAGAACTTTCCCTCTATCTCTTCTAAGCTTGTTTCTCCTTTGAAAATTTTAGTCCTTAGAGTGTTTCTTTGACACTTAGTCGGATTTTGGGTCTGTGCACACCATGCAATAGAGCTTCCTCCATGACTTGGGTTCTTTCTGAAAAACTATGCACACCTTGCACTCGTTCTTACCCTCTTCCCAAAGTAAACTTATGTTACTCCTCTTGAGATTTTGAGTCAAAAGACTCTATCAACGCACTCCTTGTGGACAATGGTACAACGTTATCTCTTATGATATTCTGAGTTTAAATAGACTCTATCGACACACACCTTGTGGATACCATGCACTCCTTGCATAGGCTCATAGAAGAGAAACAATTGAAATTTATCTAACTCTCACAGATTCACACATTCAAAATGATAAATCATGATTTCATCAGTGTAATTCACGAATTCATGAAAACGAAAAATAACAGAGAAAAAAATGTAAACTGAAAGCCTACCATTCACTCAGATATACAAGCAATAGTGACAGATGAATTTGGGTCAATATTTTTCTGTTATATTCATCTAAATCTACATGATCTATAACAACATTCAACAACTTCTAATTAAAATTAAACAACAAAAATACTCAACTAATTCTTAGCTACCATCATGTTCAACAACCTCATTTGGGCATTCAACACCTCTACTTATACTAGAGGGATCCTAGGGTTCCCTTCGTCTACCTCCCTTCTAAAAAAAAAGGATAACTCCCACTTAAGAACCGTTACATTCAAGTCTAATATTGAAAATCCCAGATCTCACGCGATCATTTTAGCTTCTAAGTGTTTTGATATTCTTTAATCACTCGTTCATAAAGATTTGCAGGAAACACCAGTTTTCATAATGGCAACAATAATTCAAAAGGTGTGTTGGGGAACTGAGTTGCCTCTCCACATGTGTTTTGCTGACGATGCTCCTGCATCATACTCCTCTGGGAAAAAATCATGGACTCCTATCCATGAGCTCTTGCATCGACTTTCCATGCTTTTGGATATCATATTCATTTACCCAACTGACATCTTCTATTGGGTGTCCCTTCCACTTTACCAAATACTCAAAGTAGGTCTTTCTCCTAGTCTTTTTACCAATCCTTTGATCAATGATATTCTCCATCTGTGGATTCTCTGCTACATGCATTTTCTTCTCCCACTAAATCTCTGGCTGATATTCTGATATTTTTTGTCATATTCCCTATAAGGATATAGGTCTGAAATGTTAAATATGGGTGATATATGTTGGTCACTATAATTGCTTAATTAATTTCAAACAACCAAGTGAAACATAAATTATCAACCCAGGGAAGTCTTTTGTTTCAAAGATAGCCACGCACTATATATGCTCAAT
>JZKD02S0640216.1:94828-165102 GCA_000966675.3 Picea glauca
CTGTCACGGCTCGTGTTTCAACATCGTGGCGGTCTCCTCTGTGTTTCAGCATCTGCACTTCTGAACTGAGTGACAGCTCCATGTTTCAGCATCTGCATCCTCGAACCGTGTAGCTACTTCGTGTTTCGGCATATGCATCCTTGGACTGTGTAGCAGCTTTCGTGTTTCAGCATCAGTTCAACAGCGGCTTTGGGCAGTTCTGTGTTTTAGCATCGGCCTTGAATACTATTCTGCAAATATGGACACTTATGCACTTCTAATCAATGGTTAGGTTCAAAAGTAATGTAAAGTATTATGCAAAACAGATTAAACATATAGTAATGAGAAAGGACGTTGTATACCTTGGAGTGATCAGATGAAGTGATAATATGGGGCTAAATACAGGTGATCAAGGGTATAATAATGGCAAAAAGTATGGGCAAAAAGGTGCAATATGTGGTCCTAACAATATACACACATCCTCTGGCAACTCTATCTCATAATCATTGTTACCAATTTTTCTTAGGATATTGCATGGTCCAATCTTCTTCAACTTCAGTTTTCTATATGTTCCCCTTGGGAGCCTTTCCTTCCTCAAGTGTGCTAAAATTTGATCTCCCACTTCAAATTGAAGTTCTATTATGTGTTGTTCAACTTTGTGTTTATACTCTGCATTAGTATTCTTCAACTTCTCCTTGATCTGAGTATGAAGCTTATGTATTTCTTTAACAAAGTCTTCCACTCCAACGCTTCTGAATTCACTATGTTCCAGATCTCTCAATTTTGATACTCCTCTTAGCTTCATTCCATACACTATCTAGAATGGACTCTTTCCCATACTTCTATTCACTGAGTCATTGCATGCAAAATCTACTTGTGAAAGAATTTGATCCCACTAGCTATGATGTTCAGTGACCAAGCTCCTCAACAAATCTCCTAAACTCTAATTTATCAACTCAGTCTGTCCATCCATTTGAGGGTGATATGTTGAACTAAAAGATAGTTTTGTCCCCATCTTCTTTCATAATGTTCTCCAGAAATGACCAACAAATTTAGTGTCCCTATCCAAGAAAATACTCCTCAACAACCTATGAAGTCTCACAACTTCTTTGAAAACAAAATTTGCAATGTGTGTTGCATCACTAGTCTTTTGGAATGGGATATAGTTTTCCATCTTTGAGAATCTATCAACCACAACAAATATGGAATCACTTCCCCTTTGGGTTCTTGGCAATCCCAACAAAACATCCATGCTTATTTCATCCCAAGGCCTATCTAGAATAGACAATGGCTGATACAATCCAATGTTTTGTTTCTTTCCTTGTGCATACTGGAAAATTTTACATCTATTTACAGACTTCTTCACCTCTACTCTCAGACCTGTACAATAGTATGAAATTTTCAACTGTGCAAATGTATTGTCATGGACGAAATGTCCTGCTATACCTCCACTATGTTTTTCCTTCAACATATTTTTTCTCATTGAACATTTTGGTATGCACAACTGGAAACCTATAAACAACAATCCATCTTGAATTATATATTCTATCCACTGACTTCTTTCTCTGATCACATGATTCACGCATGCTTCATATGCTTCTTTAAAATCTGGATCATCACAATGCATCTCCTTAAGGTGTTCAAACCGTAAGGTATTCACATTGAATTCTTGTAGAATCAGACATCTCCTGCTCAATGCATCAACAACTTTGTTAGCATTACCAGAAATTTTCTTAATGAAAAAAGTGAAATTTTGCATAAACTCTATCCACTTAGCATGCCTTTGATTTAATTTCTCCTCTCTGGTTATGAATTTTAAATCCCGATTATCGCTATACAAAACAAATTCTTTTGGAACAAGGTAGTGCCTCCATTTCTTCAAGGCTTGAATTATTGCATAAAATTCCTTGTCATATGTGGATTGCTTCTTCTTAGTGTCATTCATATTCTCACTGAAATATGCAACAAGCCTATTATCTTCACTTAAGACTACAACTACAATTGCACTAGCATCACACCTTACTTGAAATGTCTTCTTGAAATTTGGAAAGACTAGAATTGGTTGTTCTGTTATCTTCTCCTTCAATATCTTTAAACTTTTCTCAGCCTCTTATGTCCACTTAAAAGACTTGTGCCTCTTCTTCACTGTATCCAATATTGCTACACAAATTCCACTGAAATTTCTAATGAACTTCCTATAGAAACATTCTAATCCATGGAAGTTTCTCACCTCAAATATGCTTCTTGGTGATGGCCATTATTTGATTGCTCTCTCTTTTTTTGGATCCATCTTCAATTCATTTGAAGAGATCAGAAAACCCAAATAAACGATTTTTTTCTTCATAAAAGAGGACTTCTTCATATTTATCAACAATTTCTCCTATTGTAGTCTTCTCATCACTAATGCCACATGTCTCAAATTCTCTTCTTTGGTTTTACTGGAGACCAACATATCATCCAGATATACAATCACAAACTTACATATGAAATCTTTCAATACCTCATTCATCAATCTCATAAAATTACTTGGGTCATTTTTCAAACCAAATGGCATAACAATCCACTCATAGAACCCTTCATTTTTCTTGAAGGTTGTTTTCCATTCATCACCTTCTCTCATCCTTATCTGGTGATATCCATTTTTCAAATCTATCTTTGAAAAAAAAAATATCCACTTAAACAATCCATTAAGCCATGCATTCTTGGAAATGGAAATTTGTACCTAATGGTAATCTTGTTTATGGATCTTGAGTCTATACACATTCTCCATCCTCCATCCTTCTTCAGAATGAACACAGTTGGTACTGCACATGGACTCAATCTTTCTGTCACCAAACCCTTGTCTAATAAATCTTTGACTTGTCTCTTTACCTCTTCATTCTCTTGAGGTGTCAATATGTATGATGATTTTCTCAGTAGGCTTGCTCTTGGTATTAGATCAATGCGATGGTTGATACCTCTGATGGGTGGTAATGAATTTGGAAACTCATCCACTACTATGTTATAAAAATTCTCTAACTACTCATGAACTTTCTCAGGAAAATCATCCATAGAATTACTTGTAAGGACAACTCTGGGTTTCCTCACCACAACAAACTACATCTCATGTTCCTTCTTGACTTCATTCATGAGTTCCTTGCCACTCATGAGAAGTATACTTGTGTTGGATTCTTCATTTAATTTATTCTCTTCTATTGGCAGCAACATGTGTGTCCTACCATTCTTCTCCAAAGTATAAGTATTCCTCCTCCCATCGTTAATGGCATTCCTGTCAAATTGCCATGGTCTCCGCAACAAAACATGACATACATCAATGGGAATTACATTACACAAAATCTCATCTCTATACCCTCCTATTTTAAAATCAATGAGGCATTGCTTAGTGGCCATTACTTGGTGACCTTTTTGCAACCATGAGACTTTATATGGCTTCGGATGTGCAGTTGTCTCCAGCTCCAATTTCTCCACCATCTTTGTAATATACCAGATATAAAAAGTATGGAAAACAAAAATAAAATGCTAGAAATGGCAGAATAATAGTAATATAACCAACATAATCTCCACAATAAAACATAAATGATATAAGAACAACAACAGAAATAGCACTTTGATTCAGAAAGAAATTTTCACGGGCCTCTTCGAGGGGGAAACCTCCAGTCGAGTAGCGCTCTGTTACAATAATCTCCAAGCTAGGGTTTTCATACCCTCGATTTTTATTAATACTAAATATGTCTATCAAGAGAAGCATCTAGAGGAAGATCCTTCTAGAATCAGAAGCTTCTATTAGGTCTTCTTACATCTGCCTTATTCTATTTTATTGAAAGGACTTATTAATATTGACCTTTATTACATCTGAATATATTTCTCTACCTATGTGTGGGTTAGGACCCTAACATGTCTGCCCCCTTAAAAACAACCTTGTCCTGAAGGCTTGAGATGTGGAAACTGTTGCAGAATGGTAGCTGGTTCCCAAGTGGCATCTACTGGAGTTGTATATTTCCACTGAACTAGCACTTCCTTGATGGTTATCTGATGTAGGCGATGTTCATGCTGGTCCAAAACTGCTTCTGGTTGTAGCCAAATGGATCCTTCTTCAGCTAACTTGGGAAGGTTGGTTTGAATTTGGAACCTAGTTCCAATCACCTTCTTTAAGCATGAAACATGAAAAACATGATGTAGCTTTGAATGACTAGGCAGAGCTAACTGATATGCGACTTGTCCCACATGATTGAGAATTGTATAAGGAACATAAAATTTGGGTGCTAGCTTCTGACAATGCTCGGCCTTGGGGGAAGTTTGCTTGTATGGTTGCAGTCGCAGAAACACCTGATCCCCTTCTACAAATTGACGTTAAGAGTGACCTTGATCTGCTTGTTGCTTCATGCAATTGTGTGCCATGACCAAGTTCTCTTTGAGGGTACAGAGAATATCCTCTCAAACTATAAGTGTTTGGTCAGCCACCTGGACCTTCGAGGTGCTCGCTAAGTATGAGAGAATTGAAGGTGACTTCTGTCCATATACCACTTCAAAAGGAGTCATGCATGTAGTTGTATGGTAGGAAGTGTTGTACCACCATTCAGCTAGGGGTAACAATTGAGCCCACTGGTTTTGATTTTCAGAGGAAAAACACCTCAGATATGTTTCCAAACACTTGTTGACAACTTCCGTTTGACCATCATTCTGGGGATGATAAGCTGTGCTAAGATGAAATTGGGTGCCTGTAGCTTGAATAGTTCTTGCCAAAAATTTCTTGTGAAAGTTGGGTCACGATCAGAAACAATAGAGTGTGGCATGCCATGAATCTTGAAGACCTGGTCCATGAAAATTTGAGCCACCGTGGATGCAGTAAATGGGTGTTGAAGAGCGCAGAAATGAGCATACTTGGAAAGGAGATCCAAAACCACCATTATGACTGATTTATTTCCCAATTTGGGTAAGCTGGTAATAAATTCCATAGAGATATCCTTCCAAATAGCAGGTGGAATCGAAAGTGGTTGTAATGTGCCCAAAGATTTGACTATTTCTCCCTTGTTTCATTGACACACATCACATTCAGTGAAAAAATTATGGATGTCCTGTTTCATACCATCCCAGAAAAAAGAATGTTTGACCCTGTCATAGGTTTTGGTGAACCCGGAGTGCCCCACTGTGGGTGTAGCATGAAGTTCAGAAAGTATCATGGATTTAATATTTTATTGTTTACTTAAATACAAATGTCCTTTGTATCGAAGCTCATTCTGGAGCCAAGAGTACCCTGGGGGAGCTGGAGCATTGGTCTGTAATTGTTGGATCAGATGCGAACTTTTGGGATCTTGTAGCCATTCCTGGCGAACATCTTGGAGCCAATCTGGTACAATGAAGGAAAGAGAAAAAAGGGATCCTCTTCTTCATATTTTCGATATAGTGCATCCACCACCACATTGTCTTTGCCTTTCTTGTAGATGATCTCATAATCATATCCAAAGAGTTTAGTCACCCATTTTTGTTGCTTCGGGGAGGAAATGCATTGTTCCATAAAGTACTTGAGGCTTTGATGTTCTATCTTAATTTGGAAACATTGCCCCAAGAGATAAGGGTGCCACAGATCAATGACATGCATAATAGCCAACATTTCCTTTTCATATATGGGTTTTCCCAGATTCCTTTCAGATAGTTGCTTACTGGTGAAGGCCAAAGGTCGACCCTCTTACATAAGGACAACACTAATTCCTTTCCTTGAGGCATCACATTCCAACACAAAGGTCTTTGTGAAATCAGGAAGGGACAAAACCAGAGTGGTGCACATGGCCATCTTCAAGGTTTGGAATTATTGAGCAGTGGTTGAAGTCCAAGTGAAAGAGTTCTTTTTGAGGAGAGCAGTGACAGGTGCTGCAATATTTCCATAATTCTTAACAAACTTGTGATAATACCCTGTTAAGCCTAGAAATCCATGCAAGCTTTTGAGGGTCTTTGGGTGTGGCCAGTCTTGCATAGCTTCAATCTTTTTCAGATCCACCCTGATGCCATCCTTGCCAACTAGATGACCCAAGTATTCTACTTCTAAAGCACCAAAATCATGTTTAGATTGTTTCAGGAAAAGTTGGTGCTGAGAGAGTAGATGGAGAACTCGATCCACATGAGTAAGATGGTATCCCCAATTGTTTCTATATATGAGGATATCATCAAAGAAAACTAAGAAAAAATGATGGAGAAAGGGATGGAAGACATGATTCATGAGGCTTTGGAAGGTGGAGGGGGCATTACACAAGCCAGAGGGCATGACCAAAAACTCATAGTGGCCCTCATGAGTTCGAAAGGCCATCTTTGGAATGTTTTCCTCTTTCATATGTATCTGGTGATAGCCCGAGCGAAGATCAAGTTTAGTAAGGAATTAGGCACCACTCAATTCATCCAGGAGGTCATCAGTGACAGGAATGGGAAATTTGTCTTTAATGGTTAGTTTGTTGAGGGCACAGAAGTCAGGACACATTCTCCAAGAACCTTCTTTCTTTAGGACCATGACTACAAGAGAAGAGTAAGGGCTCGTACTAGGGAGGATAATGCCTACATTAAGGAGTTCCTGGACCATTTTCTCAATTTCATTTTTTTGTGAAAAGGGGTGGAAATACAGACGGATATTGGGAGGAAGGATTCTGGGTACAAGGGGAATGGAATGATCATGAACAAAATGGGAAGGAGGGAGTCCTTGGGGAGTGGAAAATACCATTTGATGTTTAGAAAGGAGGGCTTGGAGGTCTTGCAGCACTAGGGGTGTCTCTGTTGATTGTATGACATGGAGTTGGGCAATGACACCAGAATGACCTTTTTTGAGAAGATTTTCCATGTGATGGGAACTAATGACCTGAGGTGAACCAACAGTGATGCCTTGGAAATTATATTGGTGGCCTTCTTGGTCGAATTTCATGGTTAATTCCTTAAAATCCATGAGAATGGGACCCAAAGTCATTAGCCAGTCTGCACCCAACATAATGTCACAACCACCCATGTCAATAGCAAACATATGGGATTTTAGGTGGTAGTCACCAATTTGGAGACACACATTTTCACAACGCCCTCAACATTTCATGGAACCACCATTGGCAATCATGATTTGGAAATCATTGATGGCATGGATATAGCTATGAGTTTCTTGGGCAATGTAGCGATGAATAAAATTATGGGTGCTTCCACTATCAACCAGAATGATGACCTTCTGATGCTTGATGTAATCGATTAACTTGAGGGTTTGGGGGGTGGAGAAGCCATTGAGAGCATTGAGGGAAATGATTGGTTCCACTTCGGGAGGGTCTGAGGGAGGGGTTATGTCAGTGATTTCAAGTGACTCAGGCACAAGGGGAGTTTCAACATCCTCTTCCGAAATATCCTCAGAGATGGCCATAAAAATATTTTGTTCCTTACACTTGTGGCCCAGGAAATATTTGTCATCATAATTATAACAAAGGCCTTTGAGTTGGCGTTCATCCATTTCAGCCCTGGTCAATTTTTGGATCTTTAATGGGGTGGAGGGAGTAGTGGGATTTACGGGTTTAGGGTGAGGGATAAAGGAGGGTTTACGATTTTGAGAGGATACAACCTATTGTGATTCTTTATCTTTTTTAGTAGCCTCCACCCAAATCAAAGGTCGAGCCATGAGGACATGGGCCCGAATCTCATCCTTGAGGCCACTGATAAAACACTCTCAAAAGAAAGCATCAGTCATGCCCTTTGTTTGAAAATCTAGGTGCTCAAAGGAAGCTACGAAGTCTTCTACTGTTCCTGATTGTTTCAACTTTTTCAAATGGCCCAAATGGTTGGTGTTAGTGTCAAATAATTCATAAAGCTTGGTCACAAATTGGGTCTAAGAAATATACCCTTGACAGGAAGTTTTTCTCCATTGCCACCATTGCCAACGTTCTTGATCTATATGGAGAACACCATACTGTAGTTTGGCCAAGTCATCTATAATGTTGTATAAAGAGAAATAATGTTCCATTTGGGTTACCCAACCAGTGCGGTCCGAGCCATCAAATTTAGTCACATCCACCCGCAGAAGGTGTAGGTCACGTTGAAATTGATGGTGCTGAAAGGTATGGGAATGGGAGGAATGTTCACCTTCAATCTTTGGAGGTGTGTCAGAGAAAGGGTCATCTGTAGGGATCTTTAGTTTGCTGCAGAGTAATGCAAAGATAGACTCAAGCTGGGTGGTCAGTTCTTGTTTGAATTCCTCCATTGAGGACCACATGGTTGTATTTATGCTTGTATTGATGGAGGCAACAGTGGCACTGAGTTGTTTCACTTATTTTTGGGTATCGAGGAAACCATATTGCAAGGTGTTGAAGTGAGCTTCCAAGTCTTGGCTACGGGTATGGGCCATGAGGATGGGTGAACTGAAAAGGGGCGGGCGAGGTCAATTTTTTTTCTGAAAAATGATATGGATGAATGTGATAAGGGTGAAGAGATGAATCCAATGGAATAGGTCTCAAATAATGGTGAAAAGAATTTCAGACTTTTTTTTGTTTTTTGTTTTTTTGTTTTTTACACCTACAGAGTTATACTCCAGTCTGAAGAATACTGCAATGATGAAATCCCCAAATTCTTAACCAGTAATAAAAGTGTAATGATTTGGAAACCCAAACACAGTTGCATGACAACAGATCTTGTTTGTTTTAATTTGTTTATGTTTCTGTCCCCCAAGGGTTATGTATTCAAGGGTTCTACAGACAAGGGTTTTCCCTGTGCTATAGCTCTTTGATATACGTGCGGGGTCCAAAAATAGTACTCGGCCTAATATCTCAGGGCACTAACTAAGGAGGATAGATCGTACGCTTAGCTGTACTACCTAACTACCGAGGTACTAGAGAGTATCTTCCCGAGTGTTGTTCTCGATGGCACTATAGCAGTCAGGTAGCCGATCGGTTTACCTAAAGAGGGCTTCAGGAAATCTAGGCCGATCCATACAAAAGGTTTTGTCTGATGTGATACCACTCGAAGGGGTACCAACAAGGGTTACAAGGGTGGCCAACAGATGTGCGCTTAAGAACCACTTGTATTTCTTGTGTGTATGAATCCGTCAACCGCAGGTTTATGCGCATAACAACAGATCTCTGTGGCTTAAAGATGTCAGAATACGTCTCTACCTTGAAAAACAATTCCCACAATTTCTAACAAGGAAAGTGATCTGATACCACTTGTAATATACCAGATATAAAAAGTATGCATAACATAAATAAAATGCTAGAAATGGTAGAATAACAGTAATATAACCAGCATAATCTCCACAATAAAACATAAATGATATAAGAACAAAAACAAAAATAACACTTTGATTCAGAAGGAAATGTTCATGGGCCTCTTCGAGGGGGAAACCTCCAGTCAAGTTGTGCTTTGTTACAATAATCTCCAAGCTAGGGTTTTCATACCCTTGACCCTTATTTATACTAAATATGTCTATCAAGAGAAGCATCTAGAGGAAGATCCTTCTAGAAGTGGAAGCTTCTATTAGGTCTTCTTACATCTGCCTTATTCTATTTTATTGAAAGGCCTTATTAATATTGACCTTTATTACATCTAAATATATTTCTCTATTATGTGCGGGTTAGGACCCTAACAATCTCTATGGATACTAATTTATCAGTGCTCCCACTGTCAATTATCACTTTGCAAACTCTATCTTTAGTCTTGCAATAAGGTATGAACAAATTGTTCCTCTGCAATGGATTTTCAACCTCTGGCTCTAGTTTCAAGAGAACCTTCTTCAACATCAGGGATCTTCCATCTTATGCACCTTATGCTTCAACATTCATCTTTTGTGCTTCCGAAATGTGAGCTTCACCTCCTTATTTATTTTTCTTAGGACATTCCCAAGACATGTTTCATGTCTTTCCACATGCATAACACCTTACCTCTCCTCCTCTACCTCTTCCTCTTCCTCTAGGAAAATAATTTATTCCACCACTCTGTCCCCCTCGCGAAATTCCTCCTCTTTCTGAGTGACTATGTGGTTTTTCAGTCTCACCCTTGGGATTTTGTTCCTTATCCTGGGAAATTCCCTTACCTCTATTTGGAATTCTTCCTCTACCTCACTGGATCTGTTTTCGGGCCAAATTCTCTTTTTCCTTCAGTGCCATATAATAAGAATCCTCCACTATCCTCACTGTCATCATGTTGATTTCATCCTAGATATCATACCTCAGGCCATTTATATACTTGGAAAAAATTTCATCATCTTTCTCCTTCTGTCCAGTCTTGATGTTCATCTTGTAAAAATCCTATGTGTATTCTTTCACTGTCATTCCCTTCTGTCTCAGGTCCTATAATTTCCTGAACAAATTTATCTGATAATCTTTGGGTATGAACTTAGCCTTCATCTTGGATACTATTCTATCCCAACTCTTAATCTTGTTCTTACCTTTGCTTCATCTGTCAGCCTGCAATTCATCCCACCATAGCACTGCATGTCCTTTTAATCTGGTGATATCATATCTCACCTTATTCTCCTCATCAACGTCTTCATATTCAAAATATTTATCCATTGCTCATATCTAATCAAGCAATTATTCATCATCTAGATTTCCTTCATACATATGGATGTCTATCTTTGCTCTATCTACCAATTTGAAAACCGCTCTTAGCAAGCGTTCCTCAGAAGCATCTTCCTCTGTAGCTTCTTCAATCTCTATATCTTCACTTTCTTCATCACTGACGTCTCCAACATTAGGTGCTCTCCTTTGCACTATATCCATCGCATCTAGCCTCGCGTGAAGTTATCTCATTTCTCTTTCTATAGCTCGATTTTCTACATACAGCTCTGCAAATATTCTAGGTGACATTGTGTTGACCTTTTCTCCCCTCACACATAGTACAATTTGAGCTCTTTATGCTCTGATACCACTTTATGCAGACCCCCCTTCTCTCCTTGGGGCTGCTCAACCTCCCGATCAAGGACCTTCAAACACTTGAGATGAATTAGCACTTTGGGACCTTGTTGGCCCAAACTAATGTAACACAAGCCTCTAAACCCCTTAGATGCAGGTCCTATGGAACCATCAGGCCTTATCTCCTTGCGCTTTTGACAAATTTGAATTTTTGGGTGCTAGCTCCTTAGGATATGATCTTCTCCCATATAACATTAGATATGACCCAAGGCTAATCCTTAAGGAACTCAAAATTTTTGGCTTCGACTGCTTTGGTATCAGCTTCTCCTTCCTTACCCAAGTTCCAAACTGGCGAACCCTTCCTTCTAACTAGAAACTACAAAATTTCCTAGGTAGATATACAGTTCTCGTCTCCCCCACAACCAATGGTTGTGATCCATTCGGACTCTGGCCTCCGAGAGTTCATAATGTCTCAACTCCTTTTACCATGAAATAAAATTTCCACAAAACTGTCTATCAAATGCCATGTGTCCTTCTCCAATGGACGGTTTCGATGGGGTTCAACACTTCGACCTTCGGGACTTCTCATGCCTTCACCTCTCAATTTTCCCAAATTTCCTTTCTGTCGGAACCAACAGATCTCTGATGTGTGTCCTTTTGGATCCAATGGTCTAGATCAACTTCGATCTTCGCAACTTCATGAATATTTCACCTCACTCCACACAAATTCCTCTGAAGCTCTATCTCATGGAACTTCCATATTTTTTCCACGTGTCTTCATGGAAACCAACAAATCATATTCACTTCACTCTTCACGATTTTGACGATATACTCTATTTAAACACTTGGAAACCTCTGAATCATGAAATGATGAAGGACTCCATGGCTAACCACTATGCAACTATCTAATATCTAATGGTCTGAAATGATTCATCTCCCTCCTGGACGAATCTCGCTTATTAATTCATGGAGATTCAAAGGGGCTCCTCCCTATTGAAGAACTTTCCCGCTATCTCTTTTGATATTATTTCTCCTTCAATTATTTTACTCCTTAGAGTGTTTCTTCGACACTTAGTTAGATTTTGGGTCTGTGCACACCTTGCAACAGATCTTCCTCCATGACTTGGGTTCTTTGTAAGAAACTATGCACACCTTGCACCTGTTCTTACCCTCTTCTGAAAGTAAACTTGTGTTACTCCTCCTCAACTTCTGAGTCAAAAGACTCTGTCAACATACTTCTTATGGACAATGGTCCAACATTATCTCTTCCGATCTTCTGATTCGAAATAGACTCCGTCGATGCACACCTTGCAGACACCACGCACTCCTTGCACAGGCTCGTAGAAGAGAAACAATTGAAACTTATCTAATTTTTACAGATTCATACATTCAATAGGATAACTCATGCGTTCATCAGTGTAATTCACACATTCATGAAAACACAAAATAACAGAGAACATAATATAAAATGAAAGCCTGTCATTCACTCAGATAGACAAGCAATAGCGACACATGCATTTCGGTCAATATATCTCTATTATGTTAATCTAAATATACATGAGCTATAATGACATTCAACAAATTCTAATTAAAATTCAACAACAACAATAATCAACTAATTCATAGCTACCATCATGTTCAACAACCTCATTTGGGCATACAACACCTCTACTTATACTAGAGGGCTCCTAGGGTTCCCTCCGACTACCTCCCTTCTTGAAAAAAAAAACCAACTCCCACTTAAGCACCATTACATTAAATCCTAAGAGTGAAACTCCCAGATCTCACGTGATCATTTAATCGTCTAAGTGTTTCAATCTTATTTAATCACCCATTTAGAAAGATTTGCAGGAAACACTAGTTTTCAGAATCTCAACAATAATTCAAAAGGTGTGTTGGGGCACTAAGTTTCCTCCTCCACATGTGTTTTTCTGATGATTCTCTTGCTTCATGTGTGTGTGTGTGTGTGTGTGTGTGTGAAATCATAGAGAGAGAGTATGAGCAAATGACATGAGTAGAGTTTGGGAGTATGATTGGAGATTGAGCTAAGGGTGCAATGCATGCATGAGAGTCTAGGGAATTTTGGTTAGAACTAATGTATCTTATTTGAGAACAGTGCACACCTATTGTAAGGACTGAATGTGAATGAAGAATATAAGAAGCCAATCCTTGTGGATGTATTCCTGTTGGGGTGAACCATGTTAAATTCCCATGTTCTGATGTGCTTGTTGTCATGATGTGTTGGTTTATTCTTTTTATTGTGCACGTGTAGTAGATGCTTATGGGTTAATATCAATATCTATGTGATGGCTCCACACCCATGTTGAATGATTAAGTAAGATGAATATTTCATACGTTATTATGTTCTTATGATTCTGTGCATAGGGTATATTTCATGTAGAATGAATTTTAAGTAAGAATGAATGTTAGAATGATGTCCACTCCCTTCATGACTACAAAATCTTGGACTTCACCTTCTTGTTGGTGATGTCGAAAGGGTCGGTATCTTGGGATTTGTTGGTGAATTAATGTTGAACCTTAGGTCTTCCCACTGCACACCAACAAATGGTTATGTTGTTGGGAATGGGATTTGTTACTAAGGGGGATGTGGAGGCCTACTAAGGAGGAGATTGGAAAATGGTTGGACATGAAGGAGATCGATTTTTTTGTAGATAAAAATAAAAATCCATGGATCAATGTAGAGTAATGGCTATAATGGTATGTGTTTACAGACTTGCATGAAAATTTCTTTGCTGATTTTTTGAATATTTTAGTAGAGTGAATCTAGAGATTAGTTGAACATATCAGAATATTCCATAATGTTTTTATGAGAAATTGGACTCCTAAGTTAATTAGGAAATTCAGTTCTATAATCAATCGAGTATCAAAGATAGTAGATTGCGTGCTGGAAAGTGTGTTGGGAGGTTACATTACTGAATTTTCCATATATTGTGCTCAGTTGTATAGAATTTCTCAAAGGGAATTCTTTAAGGGACCATGCGAAAGATACCTGAAGTCACTATCCACTTGGATTAAGATGTTATTGTGTGAAAAGGGAGCTATGAAAATAGAATTTCATTGCTAAGCACCTTCGCGTGCATAGGGGTATTGGGAGATGACTAGGGGATGGTCTGAGCATAAGGAGGGATGAAGAGAAGGAATAAAGAAAAAATGGGCTAAGGATGTCAAGAGAAGAAGAGTATGTGACAAACAAAGATATTGGAGTATTGTGCAGTTGTAAGATATTTAGGCCAAATAAGAAGAGGATTGTGGCTAAGAGAGAGGGGAAACAAATGAGAACGATGAAAGAGACATTGGTGTGATACTCTAGATCGAAGGTATTTTGTGCAAAGAATAAATTTTTCATCATCTTAGTCAAGTAGAATAAGATCCCACTCAGATCAAACTCTACGTAGAACCCACGACCCCATGCGCATCGCCAAGAACTAAGGTAATATCTGAATATTTACCAATTATAGTTAGTGAAGGAAGTAAAGATAGTAGTAAAAGTAGTCAGAGTAGTGGGAGTAGTATGTCGAGTCAGAATAAGTTAGTGTTATCAGGAAAGAATACCACATAGAACATAATGGCAGGAGTATATCCTACATTAAGAATGTATTTCTTCCATGGAGTGGGGACAAAGGATCTTGAACAACATTCGTTCATTTGTGAGACTATATGGACTGTGAAGAATGCTCAAGATGATGATGTGAAGATTTCACAACTGGAAACAACATTCAAAGACCGTACATGATTATGGTACATGAAATATCGAATTACTACACTTGAGGAACAAACTATAACATTAGCAGAGGTAAGGAAAGCACTATTTAAAGAGTTTTAGAAATCTAAGTCCGAGTCGTAGTGCATTATAGAGCTAAAGGAGATCAAGCAGATTGTGAATGAATGAGTGTGGTACTATGATCAAAGATTTAAGATATTGAAGGATCGGTTGACATTCCAAATTCTAGATGAAAAAAAAGAAGAGTGGTTTATTGTTATATTTTTGTCACAGTCAGAAGCCCTAGAAATTTCTATGAAATTAGAAGAATCCTTGATAGGAGAAAATGGTGCATGGATGGCTCAAGTGCAGTCGCGGTTAGAAATGCTGGCTATTCAATTGCGTGAAATTGCAAAGGGAAAAGAAAATAACAAGGCGCTATGGTGCATCACATGTATAAAAAAAGGGCATCATAAGAATGAATGTCCAAAATTTTAGAAGTATTTGAATACAGGAGCTCTGAATCCATTAGGGGTATGGTACGAGATTTTTTAATATGATGGGGAATCACCCTATTTCTTTCCCATTGATGCAAAAGTAATAGAGTACTGTGAGAAACATGTTTTGTAAATTTTTCAAGTTTTTTAGACATGAAGAAAAGGATTTTATCACATTTGATCTAATGAGAGAGGACATTGTAGATGCATATAGAGTTGAGGGAGAAAAATATTAAGGAGGATATTCGTAGTATAATACTCCAAGAGGTTATAATCAATAAATAAGAGGAGGGTTTAGAGGCCACAAAAGAGGAGGATTCAACAGAGTTAGAGGACAAAATATATGTTATAATTGTAATCAACCTTGAAATTTGATGCGAGATTATGTAAATCCCTGTACGACATGTACATATTGCAGATAGTTAGACCATACGATGAAGGATTGCCCACAATTTATCATTAAATGGCAATAAAAGAGGAACACAAATTTATAGATGATAACAAGAAGGTGCACAGTAAACAACCCAAGATAGCAACAATTACACATAGAGGAACCAGAACTAGAATTGATGCGATGAATCAAAGAAATAGGATCTACCAATGGGTCAGGAAAGCAATAGAGCCTCAACCATTATTTAACCCTATAAAGGAGAAGGATACATACACAAAATAAATAAAGGAATTGATAGGATCATAATGGATAGAATTGACTTTGACCGCGCCACATTTGTATGACAAGCCACTAGTGTATGATATGCCACTAGTCTATGACCATTCAAAGAGGCAAGTTGACAAGGTAAGCACATTGAATAATTTTTTGAAGAGTTGTTTAGAGATAATGAAGGATGAGTATTCTTTGAGTATGTTGTGTTGAATGATTGATCATTGTACCCAAGAGAAAGAGATAAATGTCACACACAGAGAAGTTAACTAGGTGCACTGTAAGAAGAGAATGAATAGGGAGTTACAACTTAATGCACATATAGGAAACTATGACATGGAAAATATTATTCTGTATCTAGGATATGATGTGAATATAATCCTGAGGAATAATTTGGATATGATGGTCCAATCAAAGTTGATCTGGTCGCCTATCCAGTTGAGACTAGCGAACCAGAATAAAATTGGTCCAGTTGGAAGATTGACATGGGAAAGTGTTAGCATTGATGGAGTGCGCAGGGTGGCTGATTTCAAAGTAATCAAGATAATAGATGGAAGCACCCCTTATCCAACACTACTTGGACTTGATTCAGCCTTTGAAACCCAAACTATCATTGACCTAAAGAAGACACATATGATATTTAAAGTAGAGGACTTGAAGGTTACTGCGCCATTATATCCTACTGAAGGAAGAAGACATGTAGAAAAAGTAAAAGGAAAAGAGCTCGAAAACCCATATAATATGATTGCATTGATGGAATATTATATGAATCCTATAGTTGATGGTGCACTTAGTTGGAGAATTTTTATTTCATGTGCGTCATATTTCGAAAACGATTTGGAGAATTGGAAGTAGATATTGCACAAAGTGTCCACAAGGAAATGTGCTCATATTACCCATGTGTTACGATGGATTGGAACTGAGGTATGTGATCCTCCAAGTTATGAAAGACTAACTGATGTAGCTTCTTTTATAAGAGAATTTTAATTGAAAATATCACATCAATAGATATTATTAACTTTATATGTCGCACTAAAAGTGACCTTGGAAAGATGGTGGGTTGCACATAAGGATGGGATAGGAGATTGGCAGCAATGCATAAGACTATTATAGGTCAGATTTAGGATAGAGAATGAAGATACTATGCAGAAGTATATAGGATTGAGTTGTATGATGGAGCATGTAACACAATGTATTGTGACATGGAATAAATTACCTAGGAAAGAATGGAGATAGACAAGGTGTTGGATGGAAAAATTATTGAACCTGTCGTAGAATCATAATGGATTAGTCCAATGGTGGTTTGGGATAAGAGGAAAGGAGGGATCCAAATTTGTGTATATCCGAGGAAATTAAATGATGCATATTTACATTATATGTTTCCGACTCCATTTACAGATGAAGTTTTGGAGAATGTAGGAGGGAAGGAAGCTTATTCATTCACAGATGGATTTTTAGGGTATCATCAGATCGAGATTGTGCAGGAAGATAGATATAAGACTACATTTGCAACAAAATGGGGATATTATCAATAAAAAGTGATACCTTTTGGATTAGATAATGCACCAACAATATTCTCTAGAGTGGTTGTAGAAAAATTTCAATATTTCATCCATAAATTCTTAGAAGTATAATTAGATTATTGGGCGATGTTTAGCTTGTTGAAAGATCATATTGATGTTTTTCACTTGATGTTGGATAGGTGTAGGAAGTTTGAAATATGTTTTAATTTAAAGAAGTGTACTTTATGTGCGATGTTTGGTATCTTACTGGGCCATGTAGTGTGTAAGCAAGGATTGTTGGTAGATCCTACAAATATTGTTGTGATTTTTTACTTACGACCACCTACTTCAGTGCGATAGTTACGAGAAACATTGGGGAATACAAGGTACTAAAAGAGGTTCATCATAGGATATGAACATATTACAAACCCGATGAAATTTTTTCTAAAAAAGGAGAATAAGTTTCAATGGAATGAAGAATGTTAGGAAGGTTTAGATACTTTGAAGAAAAAATTGGTTACCACGTCTATTTTGATATTTTCATATTGGAAGAAGGAGTTCCGTGTTCATGTGGATGTGTCATATGTAGCTTTAGGTGTAGTGTTAGATCATCCTAGAGAAGGATATATAGATCATCCCATTTCATTCACAAGAAGGAATTTGTCAAATACATAATATAGCTATACTATGACAAAACATGAAGGATTAGCAATGGTGTATCCATTGCATAGGTTTAGACATTACTTGTTGGCTTCACACTTTAATATGTACACATACCATTTTGTGCTAAGATATTTGGTCAATAAGCCAGTGTTGTGGGGGATAATATGCAAATGGATATTATTGTTTCGGGAATATGAATTTGAGGTAATTGTGAAACAGAGTAAATTTAATTCAGGAGTTGATCACTTATCGTGCATACTATCAGGGAAAGATGCAAAAAACTTGGATGACAGTTTACCATAAGTGCACTTATTTACAATAAAAATGGTTGATGACTATTTTGTAGACATAGTTCATTTCTTGAGTACATAAGTAACCTCACCTGATTTTATAGTTGCATAGAAGAAGCAATTAGTAGTGAAGGTAGAAAACTATCAACTTATAGCATCAAATTTGTACAAGTTAGGCATAGATGGTATTTTGTAACGATATGTATTATAACATGAAATACATATTATATTATCAGAGGAAAATGAAAGGGTTTCATGAGGAAACTACATAGGAAAATAAACAACTTAGAAGATTTTGCGTGCAAGATTATGGTGGCCTACCCCTAATAATGATGCAAAGGAATTTTGCAAGACTTGTGATGTTTTCCAAAGAATTGGGAAGCCTTCTAGGAGAGACAAGATGGCATTAGTACCACAAGTGACATTACAAAATTTTGATAAATGGGAAGTGGAATTTGTTTGTCCAATCTATCCACCATCAAAGAGATCGGGAACTCATAATTTTTATGAGCGATTAGGGAACTCATTTTTTGAATAAGATGATTGCAGTTTTGACAGAGAAGTTTTAGATTCACCATCATAAGAGCACTATATAATCCTTAGGATAATGGAATAGTGGAATCATTCAATAAGATACTAGAACATGCACTGACGAAGGTGTGTAATGTAAGTTGAAATGAATGGGACTTGAGGATTCCAACAATGCTATGGGTGTATAGGAATACAAGTAATAAGTTGGTAGGATAGACCCCATTTAGACTAGTGTATGGCTAAGAAGTTGCTATGCCTATGGAATTCATAATACCAAGTTTGTGCATTGATTCTCTAACAAAACTTATATATTTTGATGCAATGGAAAAGAGATTGTCAGAGCTAGTAGAGATGGAAGAGGATAGGTTTGTCACAGGTTTCCATTAGAAATTTCAGAAAGCATGCAATAAATCATGACATGACATGCACATTAAACATAAAAATTTTTAGAAAGGAGAATTAGTTTTTCTTTATGGAAATAAGATTTTGTAGCACCCTGAAAAGTTTTATATGCATTGGTTAGGTCCATATATTCTCAGGTTTTAGACAGATGCAGGTGTTTCTCAATTGGAGAAACTAAATGGAGAATTTGTGGAATGAATGGTTAACTGTAGTTGGATGAAACTATATAGGGACAATTGCATTTCTGCGCACTAGTCTAAGCACACAGTATGTGTACCATAGTACTTTTATTATAGTGTATTATAGATAGAAACATAAAAGAAGAAAAGAAAAAAAAAATTGAAGAGATGCATAAGGATAAACGAGTGTCACAGAGATGTGGAAAGAGGAACAAATTATGTGTAGGAATGAGGATTGAAGTGTGACAGAGATCTACGTATAGGAAGGGAAACAAATTAAAGAGCATACAAGATGGGACAAATATTAAAGATCAATAATAACGGCCAAGTAGTGAAGATGCATAGGCATAAATGGAAAGTGGTGAAGAGATTTTGATAGACTGGCAAGATCTAGACCATGATCCGCAAAATAAGATAAATTCATTACATAGTATGGAAATAATTGAATGTGAAGTACAAGTTGGATTAGACTATAGTTTTGGGCACGAAGAACAAAAATAGAAACAATTGGAAAAAAGTGATAAAAGTAGTTGAAGGGTCTATGGAAAGAAGTTATTTTCATTTGAGTCTTCATAGAGATGAGAAAAGAGAAGAGATCTGAGTGAACAAAGATAGATCCAAAGAAGTTAGTTTCTAAACGATTAGTTGCAAAGAGAAATGATGCCACTAAAGATAGGAGAATATTTGTCACAACCAAAGAAGCAACGCACCAGGGAGTCATCGATACCTATGCCCAAGGAAACACTTGGAGCATCAACATTAGGGTCAACCTTTGTTCAATATCCAAGAGATTATGCACCACCAAGGAAGCCAACAACAAAGCAGGAAAATTTATAGAAAGAGTTGAAAGATGAACTTGTTGAGACAAAAATTCCACCAGTTGTGATCGTTGAGGAAGATATGCTTGAGGCAGTAGGAATACTAAGGTATGTATAAAACGACTTGAAAAATATGAAGAAGCTTCCATAATTTGGTGCCAAACAAGTACAAAAGTGTATGACTCACCCCATATTCACAAGAAATCATAGTAGAGCCATAGGAATGAGTGACGAGGCTAGAAAAAATAGGTATTTTGAACCTTTTAGATATTCTGTAATATGGAAGGAGAGTGGATATAAATATTTTTTTTAATTTAGTACTTAGTTGTGTACACAGACAATTTATATGGTTAGATAGATCAGTGTCCATAGACACAGATTTCATTGCACAGATAACCGGGTTGCCATCAAAAGAAGAAGACCTGACATCATTATTTTCACAGACAAGACAAAGGAGAAATAATTGGCAGAAAGAACGAAGGACAAGTACGACACATCCAGTGGTGCACATGGTCTATATGTTGCAAGAATCAACAATGATATGGTTTGATTCATGATGCAGGTGTTGACCTACAAGTTTTTGAGGAAATGTCACAAGGATCGGGTACTAGTATTTTTGATAGAGACAACTAAGAAGTGTGTCGTAGGAGTTCAAATGAGATGGGAAACATTCTTGTTGAACCGATTCTTGATAGATTGCAACGAAGCTGAAGATAAAGGTATGCAATTTCATTATTCCTAGTTATTAATACTTATAGCATTAGTGGCTTGGAGGGAGCCAAAGTAAAATCAATTTTTGGGAGCTATGAAGAAGCCATGTTTAGCAACCAAATATGTAAACTTGTTGTATAATACACACAAGGAGTGGTAGCTAGATAACAACGTTATGTTATATGTATATAAAGAAGTAATTCAGACAAGTATCTAGAATACACCACACATACTACCACTAGTATTAGAATCATAAAAGGGGATTGCACACTTCAAAGCCATAAGACATCATATCTACATTGATGCCTAGAAGGACCCAGAGAAACAATGGTTGTCATGTAAATACAAGTTGACATAGGTTGACATGGGAAAAATCATAGAATATTAGGAGGATGAATGGAAAACCCCAATACCATAAGTAGAGAATTTAGAACCACAACCATCACAAAACGAGCCATAGAAAGAAGGCGATGTGGAAGAAGAAGAAGAACATGAAGGGGAATGATATGGCATAGGAGGAACACAAAAGATAGTATTGCTCCCAGGAGAGAAGCATAATGAATAGGATATAAAAAAAATAGTATTACGGCCAAATAAGAGGAAAGAAATCAAGAAAGTGTCCACCCAGCCCCTATCAGAGGATGACTTATAAAATATTGTGGATCAAGTGAAAGAGGTTACTAAGGAGTCGTTTGAGAGAGTGGCGTAGAAGTAAGAATAAAGGCACTCATACATGTAAGCGTAGATTGCCACACTATGATATATTTTGGAGAAAACTAGGATTGCGCAAGTCAAAACAGACGAACATGAGCATAGCATGACAAACATAACATATGTGCAATAGGTGACATCCCACACATTTTCTACATTAGGGGAGTGATAGGTGATGAATATAGAAGCAAGAGCTTTAAAGTTCCCTATGGTAGAATTACAGGAGCATGCAAAGGAACTTAGTCATATTGAATTGGTGTTATCTCAGTTGTCGGTAGATGTGTTACATGGTTTGCAGTCAAGCAAGATGCAGGAACTACAATTGTGTGTGATATCAAGGTTGATGGAGTTGACAAAGGAATCTACAGATAAGGATGTGGTGCAAGCAAAATATGATCAACTTAGGCTAGAGCAAGATGAGGTCGTATAGAGGATAGAGAGAGTGAAATATGTAGTCTAGGGGGTTTATAATATGATTCCATAAATTCCTAGGGAGAAAGACACCCCGTTAGAATAACAAGTGACCAAGATCAATGAATCCATTTAGATATTTTGCATAAATATTACTTATTTGGAAGCGCGCTAGATATTGAGCACTCCATCAAAGGAAAGGGAGAAAAGGGAGAAGAAGGAAAAAAAATCCATAGAGAACATGAAAAGTATAGAAGTAGAGTGTGCCAAGTTATATGAAGAAAGAACTGGAGTATGGAATCAAATGAAAGAAGACGTGGAACTACAGGAAATTGGGCATAAGCTATAGGTTTCACAAGACAAGGCACATAAGTTTAAGGAAGTGATGAGAAAATTGCCACCAACAAAGATGATGTCAACAGTGGAAGAGAATAGAAAATTTTACTCATAGGTGAATAAGATGAGGGCACAACAGCAGGATCACGCATAGAATAATGGAACACTACAAGAAAAATCATACAAGGTGAGAATAGTAGTAGTTGTGAAGGGAATGGTAAATTAGGAAGTACAAGAAGGTGCAGAAAATTTGATGACCCATATTACTATAGACACAACCAAGGGAATTGTGAAGCAAGAAACACAAGAAAGAGAAAACATCATAGTTGCAAGGGAGAAATTTCACAAGTTCATGGAGACCTGGAAGAAATCCTAAAGTGGCTCAGGACTCGCCACAAGTGAGTGTTGGGGGCTTGTTGGAGCAAGAAATTTTGGGTATGTTTTAGGAATTGCATAGGATCAAACCACATGACAAGTTAAAAAAGGAGAAATACATGTGAAATAAAGTTAGTGCATATTTAGGATCCAACGCGCAGAAGGTGAAAGTTATTTAGTAGTAGTTAGACCATTTGGTCCATTTTGTAACGAGCTAAGCCCTTGTAGCAATGCATAAATATGTAATGGGTTTTTTTGGGTAGAGGTCTGTGTGTGTGAAATCATAGAGTGAGAGTATGAGAGAATGTTATGAGTAGATTTTGGGAGTATGATTGGAGAATGAGCTAAGGGTGTATTGTATGCATGGATGACTAGGGAATTTTGGGTAGAATTGATGTATTTTATTTGAGTGCAGTGCACACCTATTGTAAGGACTGAATGTGAATGAATAATATAAGAAGCTAGTCATTGTGGACATAGCCCAGTTGGGGTGAACCATGTTAAATTCATGTGTTTTGATGTTCTTGATTTCATGATGTGTTGCTTTATTCTATTTATTTTTCACATGTAGTAGATTCTTATGGGTTAGTATGAATATGTATCTAATGGTTCCACACCTATGTTGAATGATTAAGTAAGATGAATCTATCATATATTATTATCCTGTTACTATTATGCACACATGACATATTCCATGTAAACTGAATGTTAAGTAAGAATGAATATTAAAATGGTCTCCATTCCCTTCATGATTGTGAAAGTCTGGTTCCTACAGTCCCCATAGGTACCTCGAGTGAGACTTCACCTACTTGTGGGTGATGCATAAAGGGTCGGTATCTTGGAATTTATTGGTGAATTAATGTTGAACCTCAGGTCAAGCCACTGCATGTCAACAGGCACCCTTTGCGTATCATTTAATTGCATAAACAAATGACAAGAAATTGTCTTACATTCATAGAAAATCATTTCTATGTCATAACCAGACATCATACAGTAACACTGAACATGGTGACTGGTATTCTATCTGATATTTCATAAATCATATACGATACAAAGAAAATAAAAAAGGAAGGAGAGGATTTTCAAGAACATAAACACTATAATAAAGGAATTACAGACTGAAACAATAATGTAGGGGATGAATTTCTAGTTTCTTGTTGCATTTACCTCTTGTATGTTCTCAATATTTTTGATCAAACAAATTCATGTATAAAAGAAATTTCAATTCCCCAAAGTGGCGACCTTAAAAATGAGGGTCTTCATTTTCTTTTATTCTTTTCGTTCATGCCTTAAAAATGCCTCTTGAAACCATTTCCTACTTCTTGAATATTCTTACTGCTTCTTGATTCTTGAATGGTTTTCCCTCTAGTGAAACAATAAAAATTACTTTTACATGTTGAAATATGTTATGCTGAGATCACTGAGTAGCTGGAAACTTTCCGTCCAAAATATCATTTCATATGTTCCCCTTAAAAGTCCCTGCAATTATTTTTTCTATTTGTTGGGCAGCGAAATCAAAACTGTAGAATTCGCGAAACTTGGCTACCGTGAAATCAATCTCAACAAACGATCATGACTGTTGATATTTTAATCATGGGCTTAGTTTGTTGGATCAGGAGATTGAAGTGTTGATGACATGGTGTATCAGTGATCAACAGTCACAGATCGGGGCTTTGGACATTGTTGAAGACTAAAAACTCTCGAGGGGTCGATAAGCCGATATGCTTGGAGCCCTAAGATACAATATGTACCATCCATATGCCCTAGAAAAAAAAGGAGAGTCATTAATTTGGCATAGTCAAAACAAAAAATTGGATAATACCTCGACAATGTCAGGTTTACATTAGTCTAGACACATGGAAACTTTCTATTGGCCAACTGTGGCACAGATGTGGAAGAGGTGGCAGGACACATGTCATCTATTTTTATATTATTTTTGACATCTTTGGAGGGTCCCCTTTCCCATGTGACAATCAGTGTTGGCCCACATGTAAGGTTTACGTTTAGAAATATCTTATCAAATCCAAGAGATAACCCATGTTGAGGTGAACTGCATTTTCGTAAAGAGAATGGAAAAATCAAGGATTTATCGTGCTGGAGTGAACTGATACTTTCCCAATGATGATGTTGCAGAAGCATCGCCATTGGGATGATATGGGACCTTTCAACACTTTATCTAAGTCGTAGATCCAAATCACCTGATCGTATTTGGATCGTTGATCGACCCTGATCAAAACCAAAAATCATTAAGTGAAGACAAAGTCATGATGACATCACTCTAAAGACATGGTGATCTTATATTGGTCCATGTTGATGTTGATGTGGCAAGGAGGATAGGACATGTGTCACCAATTTTTTGTATTCTTTTTAACATATTTGGAGGTTCCTTGTGTCCACCTGGAAAGAGAAGCTCCATCTCCCCCCACTCTCAAGCACTACGATGAAGCTCCTCCAATGAATGGTCCAAATTTGTTCACTTGCCAAACCAATGACTCGTTAACATAGAGTTCCATTTTTATATCATTGGACCTACACTCCTAACACAATGAATTCTTGTTTTCATATCGTTGACAATGACCTTTTCCTCATCAGGAAAATACATAATATTTTTTCCATTGTGAAACATCTCATATCATCGATGATAATATCCTTGTTGCAATAGAATTTACGTCCTCACAAGCCTTCAAACTTTTGGGAGCCAAATAATCCATAGAGACACGGCCCTAATCCTTACTCATATGACCTCAATTAGATATCATCGACACTTTGCCTATGATACCTCACTATTTCCTAGATCTAGTAGTGCCAACGACAACAAATTTATAGCATCATCATTGGGGAATCACCATGGAAACATGTCCTTCATGAGGTATCAATTATCTCTGAAAATGATATTCTCTCCTTGACAAGCCACACCACTACACAAATGGAAAAAAAATATTGGTTCCCAAATGTACTTGGGATACACTAATGTACTATGTACTAGATGGGTCTCGACCTTTCTGTGGCATTACAATATTATATTTTTATGATTACCATTGAACGTCATATTTCCACGTGGTGTTATTCCACTAACCTATCCTCATAAGAGAAAAAAAATTGTCTTCGGGAAACATCATGGAATTTCTCCCTATTCTTTGTAGGATATCACTAACAACAATATTTCTTGAGTAAAATCTTTGACGATCTGTCCATAACATCATTCGATGATCCATATTAACCAATTCACCGATGATGACCTTTTCATCATCCGAGCTCTTTCTCCAACACTTGGACACTCCTATGGATTCATTCGCTGAAAATGAAATTTCACATCGACGACCTAGATATGTCTACTCACCAGATCAATGAATATGACTATTCCCACCATGCACATAGAGAAAACTCTGCAGGCCTCAAATTAGTGGTCCAAATTAACCCATAGGTCTGATCGACGGTTGTCAAGCAATGATTTTGAAATGGGAATAATATTTTCTATAGGTGTCCTAAATGGGTCCTTGATACCTTGTTATAAAGGCATAGAAAAAAATAATGCAGTGGTAGAGGAATTCAGGCTAGGCAGGTGATATAAGAAATTAGAAAATGCATAAAATAACAAACTGTGGATTTGAGGGCACAAATGGACATACAAAATTCAAACAACCATATATGAGGATAGGGGCAATAAAATCAGGTATAGGATGGCTTGATGGAAATATGGAGGATATAAGAACAAGATGGGATGGGAAGTGATGGAATACTGAGAGAAGAAATATTTCAAAAATGAAAAACATAGATGGAACTAGAATTTAGTTGAAGAACCGACTATGCATACTTCCAACAGTTTTATCTCAAGCTACATGTAAAAAAATAGAGATATAAATAGTTCATTATAAATATGAGACAAAGGAGAAGAAGCCATAATGATCTCGTTCAATAAGCCAAGGCCATAAATTCCCAAAATTACTTAATAAATTCAAAGGACGACCACAACAGACGAAGATACAAACGTTTGCAAGTAAATGTCATTTATGAGTTTCATAACGATGAAAATAACCTGCCATAAGACTCACTGACTTATTTTGTAACCCCCACCTATTCATTTTTTAAAATATGAAAGAAAATTGAAATATAAAGGAAGAAACTGGGGGAAAAAAATGAACAACCATGAGAGCGAAAGAGTCTCTCTTTTTTTATAAAAGAGACGTAGTTGAATGTAATAGGGGGTTTTTTTTCCCTTTGTAATGAAAGAAATTACTATTACTTCTGAGTTAATAAAGAGACTTTCATGAGTGTATATGAGACTATTCTTTCTGCATTTGTCTTCTTCTGAGTAGTCTATAGGATTTAGTTGTATGAACTACTTTTGCAGTCTGTTCTATCTACTCATGTTGTCACATGTTTCCTTGTGGGTACATATTTTTTTATGGATGTGTTATCAAATAAAGATGTCAAGGGGTCATAGGATGATAAAGTCCTTTTTTTTCACAGGAAACGTTGAAATGCATCATTCAAAAGCATCCCATTTTGGGATTGAAATACAAAAAATCAACAGGTTCATTTTTCAACAACGAAGATCCCAAGAGAATCTCAAATCAACGACTCTCGTGCATTATTAATTTAAAATTTGGGTAAGGATTAATGACCAGGTAGAAGCCTCGAAGTTGCAGATCAAGCACCACGCATCCTCCTCCAGCTGATGGTCAGGATTTACTTTGAGAATTTGGGCTTTGGGGGTTTTGACTCTGCCCATATCATTTTCCCCTGGAGTACTTTCTCCTAGAGAGAATGGATATCTACCGTGTGTATTTCCACATAAAATAGTCAAGATTTACTTTAGGAGTTTGATCTTTGGGAGTTTTGGCTTCCCCACTCCCGATTTCCTTCGAAGTAATTTCTCCCAGAGTCCATAGATATTTGTCACATGTCCTCATTAGATTGACGGTCAATATTTACTTCAGGAGTTTAGGCTTCGAGATTTTTGGCTTCCCCACTCCCGATTTCCTCCAAAGTAATTTTTTTTGGAGTCCACAGATCTTTTCCATGTGTCCTTTGGTATCAGAGTCGATTCCTTTAGGAAATAGTTTAACCACTGGAAGGAGATCATGGATTATTCTAAGAATGGAGTACCAATGTTTAATGGTCAGAATGGTTTTAATTATGAGATGTGGAGCATAAGGATGAAAGTATTTTTACAGGCATAAGAACATTATATTTGGATATCATTTATTACAGTTTAACCACGAGAAGGAGATCATGGATTATTATAATAATGGAGTACCAAATTTTAATGGTCAGAATGGTTTTAAGTATGAGATGTGGAGCATAAGGATAGAAGTATTTTTACAGGCACAGGGAAATTATATTTGGCTATCAATTGTTACAGGATATGGTAGTTCAAAAAGAGAAAATTTTGTAGCCAAGAAGGATTGTTCATTTTGTTACAACCCTATAATTTATAGGATCAACTAGTGACTGAAATGTTATCTCTTTAGTGTTTTTGTTTGTCAAATGATTTTTCATTCTGCAAATAATTTGAGGAAAAAGAAAGAAAAAGAAAAAGAAAAGAAAAGAAAAGAAAAAAGAAAAAGAATAAAAGAGGGAATAAAAGAAATTCAATAGAGCCCCATGCAATAACAATGACTTGGTCCATACCTTTCAAGCATGGCCAAGTTATTTTAAATTGATGTTGATAGGAGTAGTGAATACGCTTGGCTAAATTGTTTAATCTTAGCCAAGTGATCTAGGTTAGTTAGTGAATAAATATGGCCAGACTACCTAATATTGGTCAGATAGCCCCAGGATAGAGTAATTTCTTAGTCCAACAGTTTAATCTGGGCTAATTATCATAGGTAATTACGTTAGAACATAGGGTAGTTTTCTTTATTTCAATAAAACCAGCTCGATGATCAATATTGAACCATGTCTTGGATGTTTAAAAGGTTGGTTGTCTAACCCCTTGGTGATAGAAACACGGGAAATCTTGGGAAAACCCACGATATGCACTTATCCTAAGTTTTTATGGGCGCATATGCCTTCATGCTCACAATTATGCACAACGTATGTATGAACGGCTCAGATGTTCACATCCAGATCTATGGTGGACAAGTCTTTCCAGACCCCCCCGACCTTTCTACCTTTAACAGTGACCGGGGGGTCCGGAATCGGAGATAATATATGTGCACATCTGGAAGGCTCAAGCTTTAGGACCTAGATCTACGGTTTATATTGGATTCCGGACACCCCCCGGTCCGTTCTGCTTTTAACGGAGGGGGGAAGGGAGGTCCTAGATGTGTTTTAAATATCGTGAATAGATCTACGGTCGAAAGGAAAGCACACAGATCAACGGCTCATGGTATTTTTGAGATCCCCCCCGATCGATATACCTTTAATGGTGGGGGGGGGGTCCTGAATGGAATTTTACTTTGGTGGGCCCCCTATCTATACGTGGCATGAATCCATTGGCTCTAAATCCCACTGCCTATTACTGTCTGACATACCTTGTCACCTCATGACATCATTATCCACCTTTTTGGTAAGAGTCACCTCCCATAACTCTGTCATTCTTTCTCCCTCATTCACCCATGGCAAGTCCCTTCACCATGGTCTTTTCCCCCAATCAATAACCACCACGTCACTCAAACATATGCTTCAGTAGTGGTCACCTGCCATCTCAAGCTCTAAATGACCCGTTGGCCATTTATTACTAGCTAACTTATCCGTTAACCAACTGACCAGTCTCCCGCGCCCAACGGATACCCGTTTACCCAAAACTATTCTCACCCTTCACTTCCTCACCATTTACCCAGTCATCGCACCAGATAATTTTCCCCATTTTCCTCTCCGTTACAGTTAGCCGCCCACATCTACAGTCGCCCCCAGTAACCTTTGTTTTATTTGCAGGTATTGTTACAGTGATGGCCCCAAAGTTAAAGAGAACAGAAGGATAAGAGAATCCTTTTCTCCTGCCTCCTGTTGACCTCGATAGGATTCCTCTTGCTGACAAAGACTACTTAGGTGTAGACACAAGATGTGATTTTGACTTCGCAAACCTACAGTCATGGCTTAAAGAAGTTTTCCTAGACCAGAGTGACAAAATTGGGCTCTGGGAGTCCAACCTACCTTTGTATCTTTTCCCCTAGATTCACCAATTCCCAGAATTCACCCTCAAGTGCCAAGCCCATTATATCCCCGAACAAAGACCCATTGTGTCCTCGTCCAGGGAAATTATTTTCCTCATCACACCAGAAACCATCGACCAGATGATGCAGATATCCCGAGCTGACTCTGCCTCACCTTTTAACCTCGAAATCATCACAGAGCTCTACCAGAAGTTGTCGTTTCCTCAAAGACCTCAGATGTTTGAGCTTTTTCTTCCACAATCTGCTTAGCTCCCCACTACAAACCCCCCTTATCCTTCCTCCCTGTTCTCAATAAAAGGAAACCAGGTCATCACGTCACTGTGCGACTTGCTTGGTTATTTTTCAGATCAATGGGTAGATGAACCCATTTTGGGATTTCTATCTATTTTCTCCACCGATGAGAAACCCACTACACAGTTCGACTACAACACATTCCTGGTGGACAACATTCATGAACAATTCATAAATTTCACCACAGAAGGTATGTTCGGGTATTCTGCAATACTGGCATATCTGTTCGTTTTCTTCCAAGCGGAAAAATTTTCTTTTTCTATGCGGAAGATGGATGAAGATGGTAGACCACAGGAAGTAAAAACATGGACTTCTCTACTCATACATAACTCCACGGAATTTAGTTTCAAGCAGTTCATCGAGCAGTTCTACCACTGAGTGGCGAGCATGCTCAGTGGCAGACCTGAACCCAGAATTAATGATGAAATTTAGAGGATTCTACATCTCTCGGACCTTACAAAGACTCGTGATTGGTACCTATACCAAAATCACACTGAGATCATAGTCTATGGGTGAAAGTTGGCCCCATATAAACTACCCAAGTACTTACCTGTCAGAATTTTCTCCCTGGAATACATAAGGCAGATGATAAACTCATACGACATACATTTTGTGTCTTTGAAGAAGAAGCAACAACTCAGAATCAAAGGGCAGATTGGGTCTTTCATCTGCAACAATTGAGGCGCCGAGGAGGAAGCAGATAGACTTCTCAAAGAAATGATTTTTTTTTTCAGTTTCACGTGGCACTATGATCCATGCAGGCTAGTTTTTGAGATGAGAATCAAAAATAATAATATACCGTATGTTCACATATCTAGGCCTGAGTTAGAGAAGTTTGCAAAACAGACAGAATGGGAGCCTAACACACTGGTTGAGGCAGAAAAACAGGACCCTTCGGTCATTTTTTCACAGACAACTACACCACAAGCTCCAAAGGAGAAAAGGCCCAAGAAGGACACTTCACCTTATGTCACTGAAGTATCATCTGAGGAGTTTCGATTGCACACAAAGAGGCCAAAAACCACTCAGGCTCCTAACAAAGCCGGAGAAAAGGAAATTCCATCCACTACAATGATGGAGGTGGATCGGTCACTCCTTAGTACAAGAAGAAAGCAGATCATAACCTCAATATTTCCAAAGAAGCCTACAGATACTCCACTAATCAACCAGCTAGGAAAGACAGGACCGAAGATGAGTATCTTCGAGAAATACGATTTGATCAAGAAAAAGAATCAGATGCTGACCAACAGCACATATCCTTAGTTCTAGAAGCAAACGTCGACTACACAACACAAACTGCTATCATAATTCGACACTGAGAAGGGCAGAATGCACATGGAATTTCTCCAAGCACAGGTGTTAGACCCAAAGGTAATCACCGATTAAAAAAGGGTAACTTTTGAATTCCAGACTAAGGATGTGCATCCAGCTGATCAGATGGATTTGCACAGGAAAACTGGAGAAATGGTTTTCTCCACGTTGGCACATGCTTCCACTACTTCCTCCAAGTTACAAGTGTCTTTTAATAATGTCCAGATGCAGTTGAAGCTGGAAAAAATATCATCCTTTGCCAAGGATAACAGGATTAATACATTGGAGGAACTGGTCCTCAAGATCAGATATGATCCCTCAAATGTGAAAGCAGTTGAGGAGATGATCAAGAAGGAAAATGTCGACATAGAATCTCTAAGGAAACAATTGAATCTTCCACCAACATTAGACTCTTAGGAAAAGGAAATAGTGGAGACAGAAGGAGAAAAAGATGAGATGCTTAAGTTGATCATGGAGCAGAATGCACAATTGAAGGAAATGGGAGTTGAAATGGAGAAACTAGTGAAAGAGAAAGAGCATTCAAAACCCATGGAAGTCATTCCATTGAGTGCAGTTCCACTCTTAGGAGTGAGCACAATGTCACTAGCAGAAATTCCATTGACAAATCCACTGATGTCTCTGGAAAAGACTGTTGAACTAGCTAAATCTATGGAAGCGATGAATCTGCAAGAAACAAAGATTAAAAGGCTCAAAAAGGAGATAGAGAACCTCCAGGAACTCAAATATTCTTAACAAACTAGATACTCCAAGGAAAAACAAGTGTCAGACCATATCAAACAAGAGTTACAACAGCTTCGGAAGAAAACAGTGGCAGGCAAAACACTAGCCGAAGTCAAAGAAAGTGTCTGGACAGACATCACAAAGTTTATGAACAAAATATGGCCAATAATACAAATTATGTTTGAGCAAAATGAATTCGTACAAAGAATTAAACAAGCCATCAAGAAGATTAGAGTAGAACTGGGAGAGATGCCCACCGAGGCTAATGAAATCATCAAATTCCTAAATTCTAAAACCAGAGAGGAGTTGGAAGATCTGAGAATTGAAGATAGAACAGAGACCATCCTTGAGGTCAAGAGAGTCCTGACCAAGAGATGACTGATGCTACATCTAGAAGAGAAGGTTCAGGCTATGGACCTAGGGGTGAAAATTTTTTTTAGCAAGATCGAGGCTCTACAGAAGAAGGGTCTTCCTAGTTTGAAGGTGATAAATGACAAATTGATGGCACTCCCCGACTACAAAAAGAGACTAGCCGTTGTGGCTAAGGATAGTTCGAAATTTTCAGGAATACAAGGCAGTATCACTGGTAAGGCATTCCTAGATGCTCTATAGTTGGACATCAGCATACAGCATGAGATTCTGTACATCTTCATCATCAAGCCAACTTTTGCTAAGTACACAGATATGGATGAAGTTTACCGAAGGTTACTCAAAGTCATCGTTCACAGTCATCTTTGATGGGAAGAGATTTGCAATCTAATCAAGTAGTCGATGAGATGTCCAATCCCAGCCATCTATCCAGTCAGATGAGGTTGTATAGAGGCCTCACCAATGGTTCACCCAGAAAACAACATGAAACTTCGACACATCATCAAACAATTTCCTAGATTTTTGTAGTTTGTTAAGTTAGTTAAGCTAAAAATAGATTTACCACATCCTGATCTTTAATGACAGGATTGTTTGTAATTTTGGTTATAAATAATTCACTTTTGGAAGTATTGAGGGTTGATCTTTACGCCCTGCGAGCTACCGGACTGTAATATTTTTCAAGAGATATTCCATTAATACAAAGAGGCATTTCCACAGGATTCTTGTGTGTACTCATTGGTGATCTTTTCCTTTCTAAGTTAAATGTTACTCTCACTTAGTTATCACACTGTTTTCTAAATCTAATCTTTGAAAGTAATGAACGTTGCAGGATTTATCTTTGTATACCCTGTTTCTGACTTTAAAATATTTTAGTGTTTCATCTTCTAATTTTACGATAAAGAAATTCTTAACTTCTTCTTTGTAGTAATTGACATTCTCGCCTTTTCTGCTATTCCTCATTTTTGTTGCTAAAAGAATCCAACGATTGCATTATCTTGCCCTATGAAAGGTTTATTTGTTTTCTAGTTTAGATTTTATTTCATGATACAGACCCCATATCCCAATGGACGTGTAAAGCTCTCTCATCCAACCCAACGAAAATGACAACAAACAAAACAAACATATTTTATTCACCTAGCCTAATATTTTAAATTTGAAACATATCTAAAACATACAGAGAGATCCCTCTCTGAAGCTGGTAGGGCTAGATCCCATCTTCGAAGTGGTTGGATAAAGTTACCTCCAGTAGATTTCTTCTTTTCTGACAACCTCTAGGAAATTTACAGAGTGTTAACACATTTGTTCATTGCTTATTTACTTTGCAGTTATTGGATGATAATGCTAAATTGATATAACACTTGGATTGTATGGTTAAAAATGATTAAATTTATCTATTACTTATTCACCCCCCCTTTCAGTAATCCAACATCCTCATTAGATCGACGATCAAGATTTACTTAGAGAGTTCGGGCTTCTGGAGTTTCAGCTTCCCCACTCTTGATTTCCTCCGAAGTAATTTCTCCCGAATTCCATCGATCTTTGTCACATGTCATCATCATATTGATGATTAATATTTACTTTGGGAGTTAGGGATTCGAGAGTTTTGACTTCCCCAATCTCGATTTCCCCTGAAGCAATTCCTCTTAGATTCCATAGATCTCTACCATGTGTCCTCATCAGATCAATGGTTGCCATTCACCTTGGAGCTTCAACATTCATTTCAGGCCACCATGTTAGCATCATAAGATCCTCCTATTAGAGGTGCTATTGTCCAATGCCAAAACTGGTGCCATATCTAAGCACAATTAGAAGGATCCTAGAGGTGGTGGGTGGTTAAAATTTATCGGGGATGCTAAATTAGTAGAGGTTCCCAAATTGTGGACCACAACTAGATCAATGGTCATGCTCATTGTGGAGATGCTAATTGATTGAGAATTAAAATCCTTGAGCGGTCATGCAATTGAAATTGTTTTATAGCGAAAGTGCTACATGGCGGAAGGTGATGAATTGCGGGCTCAAAAGTGGTGTTGATCCAAACCTTCTTTGACGGCCTCGCAATCACATGATTATATAAAATCAAATATATTAGCAGCATGTGGCATCCCCCTATATGTTAAGCATCATCCCAATCCCAAGGAAAGATCAGTTAATGGAGCAAGGGACTGGTGGTTGAAACATTGAATGCCTCTGTAAATAGAAGCATGGAGGGTCTAGACATAGAGATGGAAATATGTCATCCCAAGGTACCATAGAGGGAAGTTTCTCCTACAGATCCATGTTGACCCGATTTTCCTTCTGAAAGAATAAATACACACATGAAGAACCCTAGGATAGGACTGTCATCTCACACTTCTAATTGTTGACTATTGTTTTGATTATAAAATGCATCAGATAAAAAATAGAGAAAGGGGTTTTTTTTTAGTAGATGGAGATCCGAGAGAGTTTTAGGAGTGCGGAACTATATTTTTCAATTCCTAAGCCTAAGGGGCATGGTTTGTAAACTATTATGTTATTGAAGATTCCTTTGAGTTGTTCTTATCATACTGTCTTCTAAGTTTCAATTCTATTTTTATTCTTGTCTAGATGTAGCATCTTTGATTTATGGATCCCTAAGGCAGTAGAGGATCTGTCATCATATTGCCCATGTTTCATCATTTATCACTCAGACACATTATGTTTCTCTTCTTGTTTGGATATAGCATCTTTGATTTATTGATTCCTGAGGCGATAGAGGATCTGCTATTATCTTGCCCATGTTTCATTGTTCATTATTCAGACACGTCTAATTTTCTTTGTAGAGAGGATCTTTGCCTAGTAAATTTTCATCTCTATGTTAAATCCTTATTTTTTCCCTTTACCTTTAAAAAAATCCTTTCTCTGATAGGCAATTTAAATGCCTTCATTGAGAAGAATACTTATGACTCCATAGCCCAATGGTCCAGGACTGATTTGCAACGACCTCTATCAACTTTTCTTTTCTCTGCAGTCTTGTTCTGACTCTTGAATTTTAACCCGCTCAAAACAAATTAAATGTTACTAGGCTTACTCCCATTTGCAGTATGGGAGTGAATCTTGGAGTGATAACAGGATGTATTGTACAACTATTTTTCTTTGTGTCTATAACATTTGTTGTTTTCATTTATCATTAGAATATATGAACTATTTCTGATTCTAATGGTATTACTTTTCAGTGTATTCACTCTTTTAGTTTTACTCCTAGGATAGATTAGAAGTAGTTAGGATTAGATTAGTTTTCTTATAGTTATATTAGCCTTAGGATTAATTAGAAATCTATGTGGGGCAGTCCATTGCCTTTTCCCTTTTTCGTATTTAATTTATGAGGGGAAATGAGGCCCATATAATCATTAGAAATGCTATACCAAATGAGAGTAGGTCTAATTGGGACCTTCCATCGAGTGTTCTCCTTTACCTTCTTGACAATCCATTTGGACCTGTCAACAGGAAGTCAAAACACTAACCCTATATTACTATTGGGCTATGTTAAATACCAGAATGCTAGGATGAGAAAGGGTTTCATTATTTATCATTGTATTTTTTCCATAGTTGAGTAGAGCATCTATGAGTGGTATTTTGAGAGCATAACAGAGGCGTAGAGATTTTGTAGTATCCATACAAGCCACAATTTCAAAGGAATCTCCATGGTGAGTGCCTCTTTCTTTGTATTTGCATTTGAAGAAAAGAGAATAGACCATAGGCCTCGCCTTCTAGATGGATTTTATACAATATTGGGTTTTCTAAGTTATATATTATGTTCATTTATGTTGATCGTGTGTTCTTTTTCACATTTCTTTCATTTTTCATAGTTTAATTACTTTCATAATTTCAAACAATAAGCTTGTAATTAGAAATATATGATCTAAGCAAGTATTTTTCATAATCTAATATTTTAGAATATTATAAGATCTATTATGACGAATTGTTCTAGTGGAATATCCATGGAAGCTTACAAATCATATTGGTACAAGAGTAGTTTTCTTTGGATTATTTATGGGAAGTTGCGGGATATGAGAATTGGATTAAAAAGAAAGTCACAGAACCCTAGTCATGGTGGATGAGTCTGTTCACAACAACCCTTGAGATATAGTAGAAGAGATATTTGTGAGGTTGGAATATAAATTCGTTGATATATATTCCAATATGAACCTCATCATGGTAGCTCTAGAAAATAGGATTGAACCATTTTATGAGTTTGGAGGCTAGAAATTAGAGATCTTATCAGAGGAGAGACTAGGAGAAAATGAAGACCTGGAAAAGGAGTCAGGGAAAGAGCCTGAGAAAGAGTAGCCAAGTTCCAGTCCAATTACCACTCCATATTCCTTATTTAAAATGGAAGTGAAAGTGGGTATCAATACATATTGTTGGCCTTGATTTATACAACTAGGTTTCTGCTCTTAAACCAGTCACCATTCGTTGCCTTCTCTTCCATAGCTGCGAACATAGAGGTTGAGGGAGGGGGGCCCTAAGCCCCCTCCTATAGTACAGTCATAGGAAAGGCGCACGGCTCCAATCACTTCAAAATCCCAACCTTTGAACTTCAGGACGACATGTAGAAATTAATCTGGGGGGATGAAATGTTGATGGAAAAAAAGATGTACATCGACCCAGAAACCAATCAACCAAGAACCAAACACACCTGGGAACTTGAAAAATTCATTCCATAAGCCCCGATAGCTCCCAAATATACCATCATCTCATTGTGAATGGAGGATTAGAAACAATATATGAGATATTTTTTTTTGATAGGCAAATTCATGTGGTTATGGACTTCTTCAAAAGACCTGGTCAAATGGATTCAACATTGGTGGAAACCCAAGGGTCATTATGACCTCCAACTAGGATCAAAAGGCTTCTTTATGATCATATTGCATAATCTTGAGGACAAAAATTGAATCTTCGAAGGGGGGCCATACTTCTACAACTCGGCAGGCTTGTTTTTCCGATTATGGATGGAGAGATTCAACCCAGTAAAGGAATACTTCACCCATGCTCCGGTTTGGCTGAGGCTATAATCTCTCCCATAGGAATTTTGGCTGGAGAATATCCTCGTAGGAATTGGAAACACCATTGGTAGCTACATCAAATATTCGGAGACAATAAAGAAATGAAGGTACACTCCTTATGCCCACATCTATGTTTATTTAAATATATCAAAACCCCTCCCTGGAACCATTATCCTGGCTTACCAAGATGAATAATGGTCCAAAACCCTAGATTATGAGCACATCCCCTTCCACTGCCACAAGTGTCATGAGCATGGACATATATTCCATGAATGCCCTTTAAATAACCCCCCCAATCCAACTCAGGAGGATTCTGAAAATCCTAAGGATGACTTCACCCATGTCACGAGTTGTCAAAAGCACCAGGTGAGAAGGGAACCCCCCCCAGGCCCCCACTGGACCCCCTACCAAGAACTCTTTTGATGCCCTTAAAACCTCGTTGGATACCCCTTCTTCCTCTACCAACCCTCTAACAACCCCTACAACTGGTCAAACCCCTGCCATGCATGATCCCCTTGTCCAATCTTCCTCACAAACACTAGTCACGGTGGCCTCCCTTCCAACCACTCTCGAGCCAGAAATGGGTGATCCAGACATGGACTTGGAAGATCAAGAGCTAGAAGGTATCGATATGGCACATCTGGAACAAGCCTATCATGAGAAGAAACTGTATACCATACCACCCGACCAACTGCGTAGGGTGAAAAATTCTTCCTCAACTCATATGCAGGAGGTAAATCCCAAGGCAACATAAACCTGGGAATATGAAAATAAACCTCTAAGGAATAATGAAAAACTACAAAGGAGGAGAAAAAAAGAGGTAGGAAACCAAAACACTAGCTCATTCAAGACATCGGTAACTTTCTTTTCAACTCAAGTCAAATTCATTTGATATCAGACAGCTTTACCCCCCTCCAACCTCCACCATCCTCATGAAGATACTATCTTGGAACATCAGATGCCTTAATGCAAAGAGAAAACAAACCTTGCTCGAACACAGAATCAGGAAGGAATAACCAGACATACTACTCCTATAGGAAACAAAATGTGCGGGAATAGAAGCACAAACCATGCTTCAATGATGTTGGACACATGCATAACATGTGAAAGTGGATGCCAATGGGGAAGCAACAGGTCTTGCACTGCTCTAGAATCCATCCACCATTCTACTTGACAAATTTTTTACCTCCAAATGGACCATCACAACCTCTTTTGTCCTCATTGTCTTGAACAAACAAGGCTACATCACAAATGTTTATGGACCCCCCAGACCAGGGGACAAAGAATCATTCCTCTAGCACATAGAATGGGTAGCAGAACACTTAGGCCCCCAAAGGTGGATCCTCGGGGGATATTTCGATATGATCACAGGGCTGGAGGAAAAAATGGAGGCAATCATTCCCTGGGGAATGAAATCATCCTCTTTAACCATACAATAGGCCTATTGAATCTCATTGACATCGAAACAGACAATGGGTTGTTTACCTGGTCCAATAGACGCTTGGGAGCCCAACATGTATCCAGTAGACTAGACCGCTTCCTAATTTTTGAGGCCATCATGATGGACGGTCTAGCATGGAATGCCACAGTCATTGATACCACAGGTTCAGATCACTGGCCAATACTTCTAACCCTCAACATCACTAGCACCCCAGGCAAAAAACCTTTCCTCTTTGAAAAATTCTAGTTGACTCACCTAGATTTCAAAGCAAACATCAAGGCTTGATGGGAAGAGGTATCCATCCAAACAAGAACCTCGATGTATAGATTTCAACAAAGGCTAAAAAACCTCAAGAAGCACCTCAAAATCTAGAACAAGTCCACCTTTGATGATATATTCCAATCACAAGAGCATCTACAATAGTAAATGAAATCACTACAATAGAAGATCTGGACACAAGGTCTAACGAAAGTTCTAAAAACATAGGAAACTCTCCTCAACAACCAGATTGTAGAAAGAAGAGCGCAGGAAGAAGTTCTTTGGAGACAAAAATATCGCATCCTGTGACTGAAAGAGGGGGAAAAAAACACCAAATTCTTCCACAGATCCATGGTCCAGCGATGCCAAACCAATCACATCACCCATCTAATTTCATAGCAACGTACAAAAATTCAACAACATGCTGATATTGAAAAGGATCTGCTCACCTACTACCAATCTCTTCTTACGGAACCCCTAGAAGACCACTCGCGGGCCATCAATTCTATCCTAAAATGAATCCCTGATGAGACCAATCACTCAAGAGGAGGTCGCTTAGTCTCTTAAGGCCACTCCGCTTGGCAAGGTCCCTGGACCAGACAACTTCACTTCAGACTTCTTTCACTATTGTTGGGGAATTATCCATGAGGATGTGTGGGAAATCATTGAGGACTCTAAAAGATATGGAAAGGTCCTCCATGCCCTCAATGCAACCTTTCTCACCCTCATCCCTAAAGAGAACAACACCACTTTTCCCTCGCATTTCAGACCCATAGCCCTCTGCAATGTCATTTACAAACTCCTAACAAAGATCATTGCAGCCCGCCTCAATCCCATTCTACCGTTCCTAGTTTCCTAGAGCAATCTGGCTACGTAGAAGGTCAAAAAATTATGGATAGTGTAATCCTGGCTCATGAAGTATGGTACACCTGGAAAAACTCCAACGAGCACCTGAATATTCCCCTGACGTTCAACCTCAGACCCCTACAGGAGCATCTCGCCTTAAGGAAAATTTTGAGTCAACAAGGGGAGGACATTCTTAGTTCGGGCCAATCCACCATAGGCTCCTTCAACATCCCTGAAGCATATTATTTAAAAGTAGGTCACAGAACCTTACCTCGAGAGGAGGTATGGGGAAAAATCTGGGATATGAAATCGTGGCTGAATATTAGTACCTTTCTCTAGTTAGTGGAACACAACAACATCCTCACTTGGGATAACTTAAGAAAACAGGGTTTCATTGCACCCTCTTGGTGTTAGCTATGTGGACAAGAGGAAGAAACCCAAAATCATTTCCTAAACCTCTGCCCTTATAGTTTGTGCATATGGTATCAAAGCACTAGCATCATGAGAACATTTGATAGGAACCACATGGGTCTAAAGGAAACCATTTCAGAATGGAGAAGCTTGATATTTCACTCTCCCATCCTCAATAGAATTTGGTAGCTTCTCCTAGGCTTCATACTATGGCAGATCTGGAAAGAGAGGAACAAAATAATTTTCAATTCGGTCACCAAGACATGGCAAGATGTTTGGACCACAACCCACACCAATATCAATGAAACCATATCTCTACATCCCTGTACAGAGAAGGATTTGCAAATCCCACAAAATGAATACAACATCCTCAGAGCCTGGCGACTAAATATCACTCCAACCCCAGAAAGGTTGATGGTAGCTGTGGGACACACGATGAGCCCAACTCTTTGGAAAGCTCCACCCACAAACTTCTTTAAACTTAATTTTGATGGATCCTTCGAAGGAAACTCAGGACCATATGGCTATGGGGCGATCATCCAGAACAGTAAAGGGGAAATCCTTCATATCCTGGCAGGTAACATGGGGTACAATACCAATAACCCCGTAGAAATGTCGAGCCTCCTCTGCGGCCTACAAGCAGCCTCAGAGCAAGAATTTTTTCCCCTCATTGTAGAAGGTGATTTACAAATAGTTATAAATATCCTCTCACATCTTTTCAATGGGGCATACCCATAGAAAATATCTCCAATATGACGACCCATGAATGGGATTTTCCAAATAAAAACTACTCTCCATCCTCAACAGGTAATCCTCCCATCCCATGTAATAAGAATGGCCAATCAAGTTGTTAACTAGATGGAAAATATCAGAGTCGAGTTGGAAGAAGGTTTCTTCACTTGTACCCCTTCCACCAGTACAACTCACCCCAGAGTCATTTCTTGCAAGAACATAGCTTACACCAAATATCTACCCCTAGATCGGGTGTCATTGTCACATGACAGTTCCAAGTTGGGGTGAGGCCACTTGGCTAGGCCACACGCCATCTGGCATATGTCCTTTGACACCTCTGTCACCTCCAGCCTTTACACTTCCTGCCGCCACCCTTCACTTCTCATTTTCACCCCGACGCTCACACACTCTGGAAGCTCTGCAACTTGTGCATCTTCATGGCATCGTGCAGAGGTTCTTCCCAGTCATTTCATCTCCATTCTTTGCCACCGGTTCTTTTGGTCATGATGTGGTCTCCTGCGCATCACTTGTTTGCTCGTAATTCTTAGAGCCAAGTCTCTAGGGATCTTCCTTCCCTTCATCATGTGATTGATCTCTAGTGTGACCTCTCTTGGTTTTCATTTTTGCTGTGGAGCTTGTTGTTCACCATGTCGTGACCCCGGGGCAAGCCAAAGTGAGGAGCAACCTAGTACGCAGCCCAGGGAAGGAAACCACCCACCTTAGAATTCCCTTGTGAAGTTGTCACTCCTCCTGAAGCGGTCCCTCCCCTTGAAGTGGTCCCTCCCCCTAAAGTGGTAGTCTTTCCCCCTCCTTTGGCACCTATAATTGTGCTCTTCCCTAACCAAACACCATGTGAACTCTCCCCCCTCTTGAACCCCTATTGATATAGGGTCGAGTGGTTCAATTTGCTTGGGAACTCTCTCGGCTATGCGCCACCTCATCCTTCTCCCCCTCAACGTCCCTCTTACCCACCCTCCTCTCCTCAACCCCCACTCACCACCCCTCATCCTCCCTCCCCTCTAGTGTCCTCCTCTTCCTCTCTTCTCTCCACCCACCCCAATCCTTCCTGTGCCAATTGTGAACATCGAACTGAGATACTGAATATCCTGAGCACTATTAAAAAATACCTGGAGGTTATCAAATTGGCAACGCTTGACACACAGAATAGGGAAGCCGACTGCTGGAGAAGAGTGGATGCCATGATGATTTTCCTTCAAGATCTTCGATAGGCCATGGCTGAACGTGAAAAAGGAAAAGCATCAGCGAAACGGGTTTTCACAGGGTCATGGCTTGGACCAACTTTTTAATGTTTTGTCATGTTTTCTATTTCTCGGCTCAACATCCTTACTACTGTCTATTTTTGTACACTATAACATTTTTCAGCCCTGCGTGGCCTCATAGCATAGTTTACTTTCATTGGCATGACTATGGCAATGGTGGTTTCCCAAATGGGCACCATTGCCACCTTTGATTTTGGACAAATGGTGTGGTGGTTTCCATCATGGGAACTACGACCACGTGGTTAATTGCATCTTGGATAGCTATATTTTTTGACAGGAATTAATACAAACCCTAATTTACAAAAACAAAAATACATACTGTTGACTCTTGACCAAGTTTTGAGGATCCTTGGTCAAGTTTGACCTATTTTTGGGACTTCGACAGGCTGTCAAAGGTGGAGCACAAGACGAAGCAGAGATCGTAGGATCTCGGCCCCTTTTTAGGGATTTTTGGGTTTTGGGATTATGTAACGGGTATGTGAATGTCAGCCCATGGGTTTACCCATGATTAGGCCCATTTTGTAATGTATAAATAGGAAGCTAGGTGATGTAAGAAGAGCATCTAAGTGTGCTAAGTTCTAGAGTTCGATCTATGTGATCGAAGGATTGTAAGAGTTCTGTGCATGCCGTGTGAAACTTGCAAGGCCGAGTGCAAGTGAGTGTAAGAGATTGAGAAGAGGCTTAGTGTTGTAACCTAGCTTGGGGAAGGAGGATCTGGTGAGGTGCGTAGATCTCCTGTCCTCTGCAGAGTAGGGTTTTTGTGTGTCTCTGCATGTAACTGATTGAAGAAGCTAATAAAGAAGACGAAGAGTTGGTGTACATAGCCCCATGGTGGGGGTGAACCATGTACATGTTGTGTTTCTCTAATTTGTACGATGTGTTGATATGTTTATATGTTAACTTGCTTAGTGCTTCGATATAGATGAAAGGTAGATAGATATGTTAATGTTATGTGCTTAATAGTATGGATGAATACTAGATCTAGCCTATGTGGATGTGCATAGTGCTTGAATATAGTAGATATGGTTGAATACTGCAATGCTCTATAATTAGGGTTTTATCTGTGAAGTAAATACAGGTTAAATATTGATGATCTATATTGCTAAGGGCTTTGTTAAGGTGTTACAGTCACAGATTTGTGTCCCAGCTAAGGTTGCAGACACTGGAGTCCTGCAACCACCCCTGCCTCTACCTCAAGTGAGACTTCATCTGCTTCGTAGGTATTGTCGAAAGGGTCGGTAGTTAGGGTTTTATTGGTGTGTTGTTGTAGCATTGAACCCTAGGTCTGTCCCTATGCCAACAAATGGTTCCATTGACAGGACTGAAACTGTGATTGTTGGGAACTAAGGAAAGAGAATATGTGTGCGAAGATCCGACCTGAAATTGTGAAATCTCTATGCGTAGATCTGTCGCTCTAGTACACGGTATTCTACTCGATCTGTGAAGCTCTTTGCTAAGAAAAGAAATCTGATGTGAAGAAAATAGGTAAGATCTAAAAGACTTGTTCTCTGAGAAAGGTAAAAGTGAGAATTTTTTCTTAAAGAGGAAAGATCTGCAAGCTCTGCGCTCTGATAAAAATAAGAATAGTGAAAATTTTTAGATCGTGAAGATTTATTCTCTGCTGAAGATAAGATTAGTGGAAATTTTTGTTTCTAAAGTATGGATCGAGGTATGTTTGATAAGATTTGTCCTAGATTGAAAACTAGGGAACTGATAGATGAAAGAAGATTTGATATGAGTAGATTTGATAAGAATAGTGAAATATATGTTATACCTATGCATAGAGAGAATGTTTGGACTAACAAATGCATGCAAGATCTTAGAAATAATTTTTTGCAGGTTAGATACTATGATCCTAGTGCACAGTACAGGAAAGGTTTGGGATCATTTAAAAGAAAATGAGGATTAACCCTTTGTTACATTTGCATAATACCGAGACATCTGGCTAAGGAATGCCCTGGTAGAAGATCTCGTTGTCTTTGTTGAAGAGTTATGGACCATGAAGTGTTGGATTTCCCTAGAATGATTGCTAAGGTTGAAAGAATGAATATGAACCAAGAAAACCCTAAGGCAGATCCAGAAACTGAGATTATGGAAAAACCCCAGAAAGAATCAAAGAAAGTATTTCTACAGATGAAAGAAATCCTAAATGACCACCGACATATCAACTTATCAGAGATATTCAAAGAAAAATAATGCATTGAAGCAAGAATAGGAGACTTCAACATTGATTTTGTTCTAGATGAGGAAACACATGTGAATATCATGACACAAAGAACTTGGGAAGCTATAGGAAATCCTTGTAGCATTGAACCCTAGGTCTGTCCCTATGCCAACAAATGGTTCCATTGACAGGACTGAAACTGTGATTGTTGGGAACTAAGGAAAGAGAATATGTGTGCGAAGATCTGACCTGAAATTGTGAAATCTCTATGCGTAGATCTGTCGCTCTAGTGAGCGGTATTCTACTCKATCTGTGAAGCTCTTTGCTAAGAAAAGAAGTCTGATGTGAAGAAAATAGGTAAGATCTAAAAGACTTGTTCTCTGAGAAAGGTAAAAGTGAGAATTTTTTCTTAAAGAGGAAAGATCTGCAAGCTCTGCGCTCTGATAAAAATAAGAATAGTGRAAATTTTTAGATCGTGAAGATTTATTCTCTGYTGAAGATAAGATTAGTGGAAATTTTTGTTTCTAAAGTATGGATCGAGGTATGTTTGATAAGATTTGTCCTAGATTGAAAACTAGGGAACTGATAGATGAAAGAATATTTGATATGAGTAGATTTGATAAGAATAGTGAAATATATGTTATACCTATGCATAGAGAGAATGTTTGGACTAACAAATGCATGCAAGATCTTAGAAATAACTTTTTGCAGGTTAGATACTATGATCCTAGTGCACAATACAGGAAAAGTTTGGGATCATTTAAAAGAAAATGAGGATTAACCCTTTGTTACAGTTGCATAATACCGAGACATCTGGCTAAGGAATGCCCTGGTAAAAGATCTCGTTGTCTTTGTTGAAGAGTTATGGACCATGAAGTATTGGATTTCCCTAGAATGATTACTAAGGTTGAAAGAATGAATATGAACCAAGAAAACCCTAAGGCATATCCAGAAACTGAGATTATGGAAAAACCCTAGAAAGAATCAAAGAAAGTATTTCTACAGATGAAAGAAATCCTAAATGACCACCGACATATCAACTTATCAGAGATATTCAAAGAAAAATAATGCATTGAATCAAGAATAGGAGACTTCGACATTGATTTTGTTCTAGATGAGGAAACACAGGTGAATATCATGACATAAAGAACTTGGGAAGCTATAGGAAATCCTTCTATGATTCCTTCATTGGGAGGAATAGGATTATTCAGAGGAAAACAGATAACCCTATGTGGAAATCTCACCCAGATATCTATGAATGGTAATGGAACTTCGACAGAGGAAGATTTTGAGGTTGTTAAATTTATTGAGAACATCGCTCCATTTACTATGTTACTAGGAAAACCTTGTATTGAAAGAGATCATGGCAGAAGGAAGGAAGAAGATGTCTTAGAGAAGAAGAAGCAAGAGTTGAAATATTTCATGACTAAGAGGATCGAATAGTTGATTGAAGAACAAGAGAACAGATCGAAGATACTTAGGACTGGAGACTTGGATGTCGAAGTTGCAAGAAAGCAAGAAGATTTGTAGAAGACTGAAGTACCTATCCCAGATAGAGAAGAAGTGTTACCCTTGAATCTTAAGAAAGAATCTCAACAACGCAAATTTACTATGACAAAATAAGACAAGAATCATCATGGAAAGAGGAATAATGATATGAAGCTCACCGGAAAGAAGGATAAAAAACTTAGCAAAAAAAGGGAAAAGATTGAAAAGTTACGAAAGGGTCCAAAGGGAACTTCACAAAGGGAAAATTTACAAAACAGAAACTTTGTCGGGATATCAGAACAACTTCACATGGCACTTCCCCATGGCGAAGCAATATAGTTGTTGGGATTAGTATAACTGTTAGACTGACCCCCTGAATGGGTAGAAAGGCATTTATGGTCAGACAGATCACCATCAAGCCGTTGGGACCACACCATAACACACAGAACTGATTTAATGGAGACTTCTCACCTGTTGGAGAGATATGTTGCTTCATTATCTATTTATTCCATAGAACCTTGCACCAAGAACAATTTTGCTAACCATGAATCTGAGCCCATAGATTAGTTGATCCCACACAGTGATCATCACGTTTGTTTCTTGGGAAATGCCGGAAGGTGCAATCCCAGACATTGAGCCATTCGAGTCGCTTGCTGTGAAGTTCACCAAGCTCTGGTACTCAAGCAATATGACAAAACAGTGGTAGTCGAACATTGTTTTTCACACATATTACCTCCAACTGAAGAGAGCCATCAAAGATGAACCTTGCATGACTCTGAACACCCTACAAATATTCCAACCCCTAATGAATTTTCGCACAGATCGACACTTCATCTACATTACAGCGTGAGAAGATGATCATAAGAAGGAGCTTCATTCGTACTACAATCTCATGGAAGAGGGCCTTGAGGATATCACTAAGGACTAGTCAGCAAACCTCCTTATTCCTGCATATCCTACAAAGATGTTTGACCCTGACAACCTAGAGACCATGAAAAAAGAACATGATACACTCGAACACAACAGAAGGAAGAAAAACAAAGAGGTCCAAGACTTAAGCAATGCCTCAGGAAAGACTGCTTCAGTATCACCTGACCTAGGGAGTGATGACGAAGTAGAACCAATAAATGGTAGAGAAGATGAATAGAAACAAGGTGAAGTAACACCTCCTAGACATGAGACTGATCCCCTGAAGAAGAGGAAGGCTTCTCCCCCGAAATAAATCTAGATCCACCATGACCAAGATGCAGACTGTACTCACTACCGATGATTTTTACTTCATTATAGTATCCCTAAATGACACCTCACAGGAAATCATGGAGAAACAAGAATCCAAGCAGGAGGAAATGTATGACAAAATTGAGGTTAAACTCCGAGGGATACAACAAGCCATTTAGTCCAGTCGCGTAGTGTCCATTGCACCCCTGCCATCAGGAGAACTAGAGTTGGGAGATGAGCTAGCCCAACTCCACCAACAAGCAGATCCAACCAAAACTCACCTTCATCGAGCACAAGAAGAAACAGAACAAGCCATCTAGGCCTTGAAGCAAGTTCAAGGAGTACTTGTATAAAAAAGTTGAGTTGCATAGAAAGAGAAGGTTTCTCTCCAAGCAAAGTTGGAAGAGGAGAAAACACAGATGCAATAAGAAAAGGAACAATTTTTCTCAGAGCAACTCGAAGTGAAAGAAGTAGTCAATAGAGGACTTCTCTCTATGACAAGTTTAGAACCATAGGCAGAAGATCAAGTCACACATCAAGTAGAGCATATCACACAATCTATCCAACAACTACAATAACGAATAATATAATTAGAGCTCCACACAATGCCCGACACTCCGCAGGATGTAAGGTATAAAAGTGATGCAATTTCTCGAGGCACAGTTGAGAGAATAAAGGCCCTTTTCATGGAATGCAAGAAATTGAGTGATTGCAGTGCCTAGACGTATGAGTGACTCACTAAGAATCCAGAATTGAAGACACTGGAGTCACAACTCCAAGAGCTGAAGTATCAAGAAGAAATAATACAGGCACAGTTGAATCCTCTGTCATTTGTTGAAAGAATGAAGTGATCCCAAGAACAACGCAATTCTCAAAAGAAGGTCCACGCCATTCAGAGTAGAGTCATGGAAGTGACTCAAAGTCTCCAACCTATACAGGATGAGGATTTCCAGCTATTCACAGAGATTGAAGGCCAAGGAACAGAACTGGAGCAAGTCGTCACTGCAATAGAACAATGCCTAGAGGGACCTGTCAACGAAGTTGTTATCCAGGAGTTCGTTGAATAGGAGGTCATGGAACAACAACAAGTCAAAGCAACTCAAGCCAAGCTCAAAGTTTTTGAGGTAGAATTATCCATATTAGAGTGACTCAGGACGAGTCACAGGTGTGTTTTAGGGGCCTGTTGGCCCTTCACCAAGTTTTGAGGATCCTTGGTCAAGTTTGACCTATTTTTGGGACTTCGTCAGGTTGTTGAAGGTGGAGCTCAAGACAAAGCGGAGATCGCGGGATCACGACCCCTTTTTAGCAATTTTTGGATTTTGGGATTATGTAATGGGTATGGGAATGTCGGCCCATGGGTTTACCCATGCTTAGGCCCATTTTGTAATGTATAAATAGGAATATAGGTGATGTAAGAAGAGTGTCTAAGTGTGCCAAGTGCTAGAGTTCGATCTATGTGATCGAAGGACTGTAAGAGATCTATGCATGCTGTGTGAAACTTGCAAGGCTGAGTGCAAGTGAATGTAAGAGTTTGAGAAGAGGCTTAGTGTTGTAACCTAGCCTGGGGAAGGGGGATCTAGCGAGGTGTGAAGATCTCCTTTCCTCTGCGGAGTAGGGTTTTTGTGGCTTGGTGCATGTAACTGATTGAAGAAGCTAATAAAGAAGAAGAAGAGTTGGTGGACATATCCCTAGGGTGGCGGTGAACCATGTACATGCTATGTTGCTCTGCTTTGTGCAATGTGTTGATGTGTTTATATGTTAACTTGCTTAGTAATTCAATATAGATGAATGGTATATAGATACGTTAATTCTATGTACTTAATAGTATGGATGAATACTGGATCTGGCCTATGTGGATGTGCTTAGTGATTGAATATAGTAGATATGGTTGAATACTGCAATGCTCTATAATTAGGGTTTTATGTGTGAAGTAAATATTGTTTAAATATTGATGATATATATTTATAAGTTCTTTGTTAAGGTGTTATAGTCACAGATCTGTGTCCTAGATAAGGTTGCAGACACTGGAGTCCTGCAACCACCCCTACCTCTACCTTAGGTGAGACTTCATCTGCTTCGCAGGTGTTGCCGAAAGGGATGGTAGTTAGGATTTTGTTGGTGTGTTATTGTAGCGTTGAACCCTGGGTTTGGCCCTGTGCCAACAATGTGACAACACATACCAAGGTGAGATCGATGTAATAAAGTTGAATCATTAGTTTCAACATTTAGAGTTCTATTTAAATTTCCAAAATATAGAAAAAGAGCAGAATATTTCATTTCGAAATTCAAATTAGAGGGCCATACATTAACCTAGTGGGAAATCCACTCTGACATAATTATGTTGGACGGTGATCTGATAGTAACTAAGTGGGAGGATTTAAAAACCTTCATTAATTCCTAGTTCTACCCTATTGGTTATGTAGAGGACCAAAGGATCCATGGGAATTACTTTAGGTAGAGGTAGGGGTAGAGTGTGCAAGAGCACACCACTAAATTCGGGAATATGGATATCATGTTGGACATATCTACCAATAATCCAAACTTACTCCTCAAGTATCTAGGGGGTATACACAACAATTTTCAAAATAAAGTAATGCTTTACAAGCCTAGGACAATTGAGGAATCTTGTGTTCAAGAACAATATCTGGAAAATATAGGATACATGTCATGACCCATACAACAAACCCCATTATTTTGAATTTCTTGAATAAATAAATAATGAGTCCCTTACAAAATTTTTATTTGTTATTATTTAATTTCTTTTATTATTTGATAGTTGGTGTCTTGTTGATTAATTTTTGTATCGAACTTAAAATTCCCAATAGAATCCTTTAGATCAATAAAAATCACAAATAAATTGGTATGTTTGTATTTACCCTGTTGATCAGTGATCCAGTGGTTATGATGGTTTTCCTTTGAACATATTACAATAATTTACCCGATTCTCAGTGGTACAGTGCATCCATGAACCAATGATTAGGTTAGGTTTTACCTTTTGTTCTAAAACTTAGTAATCCCTTGATCTCTCCGTGTCTTGACTTCCTAGTGAGCCAGTGAGTCGGTGAACCAGTTAGTCATATACTAAACTACAAATTTTCTTGCATTGCATTATGTTTTGAAATAATAGGCATGGTCTCCTAGTTCTTGGGTGGAATGATTAATCAAAGGATTAAGTCTAATAATTAAATCATCTAACATAATCACACCGTCCCAAGACTTATCATTTGGTTTAAAATCTTAAATATTTAGAGACACTCGATAATCTAGTGCTCGGTTATGAGTGTTTCCCCTCACTATTGAAAAAATGAACTGTTTTCTCCATTAAATGGTTCTAACGATTCTTTTTAATGCATATAAAAATGAACTTATTGAGCAGTGGGAGATGAATTAAAAAAAAAATGAAATAATTTTGCACATAAAATTATATTCCACTTTGTTATCATTTAACACGGTATTTTTGAGTTGGTTAAGAAACCAAACTGCTTAAAATCAGGAATCAAAAGACAATATTCTTCATAGAAACTTCTATTGTTAGTCTTATTGTACTAACAATAGTATCTTCCGATATATATATATCCAACTCTCACAATTTATTTCTAATTATAGGAACTCTCTTAGACCATATGACCAACAAGGTTAAAGAAAAAAAACAAAAGGACGGCGAGGAGGAAATTCAAAAGAACCCAAATTCAACATTCTTCTCATATACTTCTTTCAAAATAGTAGCCACAAAAAGCATGGAATGGAGCGATATTTATAAATTCATTCAAGATGGAGACTTTACAAAAGAGTACCAGTCTACCATCAATGATTTGGAAGATATAAAGAAGTCCATACTTCACCATACCAACAATCCTCCCTTACTATGACATGGTACGATGGACTATCTCTCATACCGACATATCTACTTGCACTATTGTAAAGTCTACTCAGAAGGTTGTTGGGTCATTTAGACCAGAATATATATCCAATATGTATAAATTAGGGTCTCCCAAAGTCTGTTTGGATGATAATTTCATTAAGTGCTTTATTGAAAAGGAGGTTTAAAAAGAAGAAATTCAAATGGGTGATTTGATCATGGAGTGGCGGTATGATTCTAACACTTCTAAATTATTTCTGACAAGATATACCATGTTCAAATATTAAAAAAATCTCACATGATAATAGCCATTATGCTCTATTTATTGTATGGAGAAAAAGACTCTTTTAAGTTGAAATTGGGTTCAGTTCCCCTCATCCACCAAGGTTTAAAAGGATAAATATTTAAGTGTGCTCACATTCTCTCTACTAATATTAGACTAGAAGTGAAGAAATCAAAAGAAACACCACCAAAATATCTCCCTGTGTTTCTTATGTCAATTTATTTGATAGATGCAGTCTATGAGGTCATCCCATTTTATTTATTGGCTTGTAATTTGTCTACTTATAAAGAGGCAATCCATATACATCGTTCTAAATTGCAGGAATTAAATTGTAGAAATTACTTTTATGAAATATCAAATCATTTCATGGTTCCTTTGTACATGGTCTTGAAAAATCAACCAGCCCCCAGGTTCACCTAACAAGCTAAAAATACTATTAAAGAAATCGATGATTGGTTTGTTGATGAATATTTTTCATACAATAGGATTTATGGATGTGAAGGAGCACCTCATATTTTTCCAAGATATGTCCTAGACAAATTTTTGCTCAAAGAAATTGCATATCAAATTGTTGTTGTTGGTATTTCTTCCTCCCTATCAAAAATTCAGAAGAAGTAGTGGCCATGTTTCCCAATTACATTAGGCATTTATTCCTTGTTGAATGTTAAATACACTTTAATATAAGTATAAAAAATGGAGGGAATTTGGATAGATTAGGGAAATTTTAAAAGACACAACCCAATGGGTATTGTCAAGAAACACTGCAACATGGTAAAGAATGTAAAAGATTATAATCACAAGGATGACCCATTTGATATTGTTTTCCAGAGGGAATTGAATTACCAAGAAGTAGAATAATGAATTCATGAGTTGAGGAGAAGTACCAAGATACAAGAATTTCTAGATTGGCAATTTAATAGAAAGAAATTCATTTTGAAATAGAAAAGTGAAAAGAAAGGCCTTATCCAAATAAATGTTGATGAAGAAGAAGATGCACAATCTAAATCTCAAAATAGAAAAGGATCAAAATACTTTTACCATTGAGATGCAAGTGGACAAGAAAGATATGTAGGATGATGTAGCAGGGAAGGAGGATCAGAACAAAGGAGGCAAAAAAACACATGATAACACTCAAAATAGAGTCACAATATAGGCCCCTGATAAAAATATTGAAGTGAATAATGAAAGCAGTACTAAACTAGGTATTGTGAATACCCAGTCAACAGTCATTACAACTATCTCTGTTATTGACACTACCCCCATTACTTCCATTGTAGGTAGATTAATATCTACAAATATTGATTTTGATAGATTAATTGAACTAGATTGATTTTCCTTTAGAAGATAGAGAAGCATTCTCTAGAGTAGGAACTAAAATTCCATAAGGAGGTTGTTGACTTGTTCTTTCATATATAGAGCTCTAGGAAAAAATATTATGTACAAAGGGAAGTGCTTTGGGAAGATTTTGACGTTGTCGTTCACTTGTAATTTCACCATGTTGTAGAGTGTTGTGTAGGTTGGAAAGTTTATGTTGAACATCAAAAATATGGTTATGGAGAGTAATATTTATCACCTCTACAATATTATTGCATGGAATATTGATTAGAGATCACCTCTGCAATATTTGTCGTTTCTAATCTTCAAAACAATTATCTATTGTGTAATAACAAATTTGCAATTTTTGAGTCTTTGTACTAGAACTTAAGGGTTTTGAAGATATTTATTCATCAATGATCATTTGGGTAAGTGAAATTGTAGCTTCTTTAATTTTTTTTTTCTATTGACTAGGATTTCTTTGTGCATGTATTTAATTTGCAAAGATTTCGTTGTGAGTTCATTCCATGAAATAATCTTAGGGACTTGGAAATACAAAGAGAATTATTTGGAATTAAAGGGATCAGAAGGACCAAAGGATTTGATAGATATATCTTTTCTTTTGGGAGACTATATTTTCAATCTTTTCTAGTGCTTTATAAATCTATTCAATGGTTTTGTCAGTTCTACTGGCTAATATTGAAGTAGAAGCAACAATTTTGATAGTATGTTAAAGATTAAAAGTTAATTGTTTGACATAGCTATATCATCAACTTTTTGTTGACAAACATTTAATTGCAACATTTTTCCCATTTTGACATTGCAAGGCTTCATCCATAGTATAATATTTTGAATCAATGTGCAAGTATCTAGTTGAGATTTTGGTAGTATTGTAAAAAGACCATATAACAAACATATGAAGAGATAGAAATTTTCTTTTAGTATAGGCTTCATCACCCATAATTGACTTATATATATGATCCTCTCCTTCTCAAGGTATCTTCTTCCTAGAACTTGATTTTGTTTCACTTCCATAGGTTTCCTTTTTATTTATTTACACTTATTTCCAGTGTATAGATTAGTAAAAGGGTTATAAGTCATTATTTTGTGAAGAAAGTGGGGATAGTCCTGATTACCAATGGGTTTGAATTTGTTTACAAATATTACGAGTGACCTAAATATATCTAAGGGCCTTACTTTGGTTTGAGTAGGAGTAGATATTTTGATTTCTTGAAGGACAAGTGCATGATCTATTATCCAATACCTTGGAACTTATAAATATACCACTTCACAATATATGGTTCCAAAATACCTATATTGTGACTTCATGGTCTAGCTATAAACTTTCATTTAGTGTTCAATGAAAGACATTAGACATTGTTGTGTAAGTCGTGTGTATGATGATGATATCTCTTCCCCCCCTAGATATCTCATGCCTGATGCCAATCCTTATCGAATACAACTTAGAAACATCATGGATTGATCATCAAAGGATACTAGAATTTGTATGGGGTACACATAGGGTTAATTCCATACAGATTTAGGAAACATTTTCACATCATATCCTTCCTCCAGTAAAAGAAATAATAATAAAAAAAATTAATAAACATTAGAGAAAATTTTCTCCAAAAATGGGCCTCTAAGAAGTAGGCCCAATGGGCATGTTGTATATGCCACTTGGCATAAAAAACATGCCTAATGGGCCTATTATGTATGTCAATTGGAATACAGAGCATGCCTATTTGAAAAATTGTGTATGTCACTTGGAATACAGATCTGACCCAATGGGTCAGTTGTGTATGTCACTTATCATATAGAGCAGGACCAATGGGCATACTGTGTAATCCAAGAGGAATACACAATGAGCCTATTGAGGCCCATTGGGCCTACTATGTATGCCAATTGGTTGTGTGTGCAAATTGGCATATATATTAGGCCTAATGGACCTCAATGGGCCAACTTTGTATGCAAAGTGGCATAAACATCAAGCCCCTCGACCTGAAAGTGGCATACACAACATGCCCATTGGTCCTATTGTGTATTCCAAGTGGCATATAGAGCATGCCCAATGGGCCTATTGTGTATTCCACTTGGCATAAAGAGAATCCCCACCCATTGGTATTGCTGTGTATACAAAGTGGCATATAGAGTAGGCCCATTGTGCCTTCTATGTATACTAATTGGTAGACACAACAGGCCCATTAGGCCTAGTTTCTACAAAAATGGGATTTCTATTTATTCCACTTTCCATACAGAGTAGGATCAATGTGCATGTTGTGTAGGCCAAGTGGCATACAAAGCAAGCCCATTGGGACTTCTCTATATGCCAAGTGGCATACACATGAGTCTCATTGGGCCTACTATGTATTCCAATTGTCATACACAATAGGCCCAATGGTCCTACTCTATGTGCCAATTAGAATATAGAGTGGGTGTTGGACTATTTATCGACTAACTTGGGTTCTACTTTAGGTTTCCAACAAAACCCTACAAACCAACAACCCTTCTAGAGACCATAAGACAACATTGTGCATAGAGTGCACAATGAAGTCTCACGTGAGATGGCTTTATGGGTGACTACATGACTCAAATGTCTGTAGCCTTGGAAGGGAGGCTATTGTGGGGATTTTAGACATGATTTTTACTTCAACATATATCAAATCTATTATTCTAGTACAACATTATATCCAAACCTGCCATTTTGTAATCATATTCATTCATTGAGCTTCATTCTGCAATAAATATCATGACTATTCTAGTGTGCACTACATTGTACTACTAAAAATTCATCCATTCAACATGAATAACAGTAAATGATGCAACCATTCCACACAAATATACAAGTTTTACCATGTTTCATCCCCTGGGCTACGTCCACAAAGATCTGGCTTTCTTCACTCTTTTTAGTATTCTTCATCAAAAGTCACAGCTCTTTGTGCATTACATTTGGATAAAAATGAATATAGTGAGGCTAACAAGATCGCACCAATATTCACAACTTTTGACCTTACCCTCAGTTACAATGCATATCTCCAAAAAAATGACTCTTCCCCAAAACTAGATCCATAACTAGATAGCTCAAGCAATAAATCATTCACACTTCCTCTCTCTCTTCAAATATTACATTACATATTTATACTAAAAAAATGGCTTAACACTCATTACATCAATGACCAAAATCCTAACCCACTAACCCTAGGTGAGTTAGGTTTGTCCACTTTCTAACTTCATGTGCACGGCTGATCCACGTCCTTCTTCCTTTGACTTTCATGCTTCCTCACACTATTTTTCCCTGTTATCTGGTGCACGTTCCTTTTCTAGTCCTATTAGCCCTTGGTTATGGAAGGTTGCGAAGATTAAGGAAATAAGCACGATGTACGAACTGCACAGAAAGCACATTTACTGAGAAAGGGTTGAAGTGGCCAAAAGAGTAGAAAAAACGAAGCGAAGTAAGAGAAAGAAAGTCGTTGGATGGGGAGATCGAAGAAGATAGATAATCAAGGAAGATGGATCGTGGACAAATCAACAAGAGGAAGAATCCACCATTGGATGCTTTGGAGCACCTCGCAGGAAAATAGGAAAGATAGGTTGGCGAAGCCCTTAGAATGCACGTCAAGTTGACCTAGGGTTTTAGACACCTAGGGTTTTGGTATTTAGGGTTTTTACACCTAGGTTTTGGCCTAAGGTTGTCCGAGAGTCATTTTAATGTATAAATAAAAGTCAAGAGGACTTGGGATGGGTTCGATTATATTATGATGGGTGATTGTTGTTATTGTTGAGAGAGAAGTATTGTGTTGTGAGAGCAGTCCATGTTGTAATATCTTCAGTCGGGTGCGAAGATCAACCCTATAGCTAGGTGCGTAGGGAGGGGAGAGAAAGAGAGAGAGCATGAGAGAGATATGCAAGATAAGAGTGCAGAGAGAACTATATATTTTCCTATAATATCAAGAAACACAGTTCTCTGGACGTAGCCCTAGAGAGAGGGTGAACCACGTATATATTGTTTTGTTGTGTGATTGATGTTTTGTTATTCTACTTTCTATTATACTATTACTGTATCATTGTGTTAGATATGAGATATAGTTCACGCAATATTCTTAAGGACTATAAAGAATAACCGGGTTTTTGTGTCTAGTTTCCTTGAACCCACCTTACATTTCCCCTTGTTGTAGACACCTATGTCCTACAACCACTTATTGCTACTTCGGGTGAGACTGCATCTGCTTTGAAGGTGTTGCCGAAAGGGTCAGTAGTTAGGGCTAGTTGGTGCATTGTTAGAGCTTAACCCTGGGTCTTCCACTGTGCGACCAAATGGTTCCGTTGTCAGGACCAAGATCTTCTTGAGGGAATTTCAAGGTGGTTTCCATGGAAGACATAGATTCAGAAGTGGATAGAAGAACAAGAAAAGGACTTCGCAGAAGCCCAGAAAAAGAAACCTAACCTTAGCACAGAGGATTGTTTGGGAAATTATATCTTTAACAATATACATGAGATTTTCTTTGGAGGAATTCATAAGGAGCTATACGAGTGGCTAGCTAGATTAGCAGATACCCAGTTTGAAATCAGACTCAGACCACCTGTGGTTTGGACATCGATGCCGATAAAGAAGGTCAAGAGAGTTGATAACACTATGTCAAGATCAGTCGATCACTGGTTTGATAGTACCATTGGAGGGTACATTACTGAGTTTGCTATTGATAGAGTAGAATCATATAGCCAAGAAGAGAGATATTTCTTTAATGGACCTAGAGGAAACATTTTACATTTTTTGAAGTTGCAGATCAAGATGTTATTTCATGAGAAGAACATATTGAAGATACAATAATCAGTTGGATTAAAGGAATAATGTTCAAGAACTCGAAAAATGATAGTGACATAGAGGTTGGACACACGTGCAGTGGGAGATCATTTAGAGAAGATCCTCTGGTGAACTTGTTTGAGAATAATCAAAAAACACCAGCACAGGAAGAAGGGTTTTACAGTGGAAAAGAAGAAGAGTTACTAAATGAAGAACATTGAGAGTCCTCTAGGGAAGAAGAAGGAAAGATTGAATAACCTCACCGAGAAGAGTCAGAAACTTCAAGAACTACGTAGACTATTGAAGTAAGTAATATTACCCCTCCTGTTGTTTTAACAACATTAAGTAACTAGAGTAACCTAAGTTATTAGAGCACTCAGAACACTGGTACAAGTGGTTCAGTACATACTCAGTCAAGAACCCTAGGAAGATCTATGGTAGATGAGAGTAGGTTACCCACCTTTAGGACATATGGATCTGAAGATATTGATCAACATTGGTTCTTATGTGAAGATGTATGGAGTATTAAGAATGTCACTGATGAAGATGTTAAAAGAGATCAGTTTAGTACTACTCTGATAGACCGCGCGTTGAGATGGTACATGAAGTTTGTCCAAGGAGTTGCACAGCCAAAACTATTGAATGAGATCAAGACTGCGTTGATTGTTGAATTCAAGAAACCCAAGTCAGAGTTGCAGTGCATTATAGAGATGAAATAAATCAAGTAGAGAGTATTTGAACCTGTTTGGGAGTTTGATAAGAGGTTTAAGACCCTGAAAGGTCATTTGCGTTTTTAGATTCCAGACGAACAAAATAAAGAATGGTTCATTGCTTCCCTCTTACCACACATCAGAGTCCTTATGATGAAACAGAAGATCGATTCGCAAGATGAGGCATTGGATATCGCCATGAAACTAGAATCAACCGCTATGGGAGAGTCCAGCTTAGGTATGAGTCAAATTTTGATTCAGTTAACTATCTTATCACTACAAGTCGAATATATGAAAAAGGATAAGGGAAACGATAAAAGAGAATATATATGGTGTATCATATGGAAATCAAAGGGCCATGACAAGGAGAATTGGCCTCTATTCCATGAGTACTTGGCTTCATGAGCTCCAAGCCCTTTGAAGCAGTTTACTCTACCTTGGTGTGAGGTATCTAGAAATCGACATTGCCCTGGTGAATGTTATTACATGCGAAAATATGTCCAGACACCTACCAACCTTTACTGTACATTCTGTAAATCTGTGGGGAATGATGAGAAATATTGTAGGGCTTATGACCTCTTGCATAAAATATCAAGAGACACATATAGAATTCAAGGTGAAGTACAACAAGAAGGAAATACTACACAGTTTAATTCCCCATGAAGAGGAAACTTCAACTCTCATGGTGGATTAAGAGGAAGAGGACGAGGAGGAGGTATGGGCCGAGCTTGAGGTCAAATCATTTGTTATAACTGCGTGCAACCAGGACATTTAGAAAGGGACTATCAGAACCCTTGTACCACTTGAAACTACTACAACTCATTTGAACATGTTATTGAAGATTGTCCTGTGCTACTAGCCAAACTTCAGAAGAAACAAGGAGGAAACCCACAAGTACAATTAATCTTAGCAGAACCTCACGGAGTGGATCCTAGAGTTTATGTTATCACTAGAGGAGGTGTTGCTATGGGAGAAGACATGATGATTCCAACAAAGACTACAGACGAATCAGGGGTCAGAAGAACTGTAGAGAAGACACCAGAGTTCGATCCGAGGAAATAAAAGAAGATATTTGACGAGGCAAGATCATAATTTGGAGGAGATCGGTTTTCTTCATCAAAGGCAACACCAGAAGTGAGGGAATGAGGGATGCCTATGGCATTCGATTAGTCTGCATCATCAGGAGAAGGAAAATAGGTAAAGAAGCTTGTTAGTTTCTTGTATACGTTCATTAATTTGATTAAGGATGAAAGAGCCATACAAGAAATACAACACTTGATCCAACATTATGAACTAGGGAAGGTAGACCCTCTATTGAATAGAGTAGTACATCAAGTATCCAAAAAGAGAAGGACAAATAAGGAACTACACCTGAATGCTCAGATTGGAGATTATGACATAGATTATGTGGTCGTCGAATTAGGATCAGAAGTCAATGTTATGATGAAGAAGACTTGGTCATTTATGGGAAACCCTAAGTTAATTTATTCCCTTATCAGGCTTAGGATGGCTAATCAGCAGGTAGTAAGCCCCTTTGGGAAACTGTAGCATGTCCATGTGGACATCGATGGGGTAAGAACACTTGTGTAATTTGAGTTGATTGAGATAGTTGATGATAATTGTCCTTATCTTGGTATGTTAGGCATTGATTAGGCTTTCAATAATTCTAATGTTGTTGAATTGAATAAAAGAATAATTATGTTTGAAGGTGATGGCCTTAGGGTCATTGCACCTTTGGATCCCGATGAAGGTCGAAGATACACAGAACCCATCAGAGAGTAAGACCACGCATATGATCTAGAGAATATATATAAATTGACAATGAGACAACATGATTACATTAACCCTACATCATATGGGAATTTAAGTTGGGGAAATGACAACACATGCTCATTGGACTCAGAAGAAGCACTAGAGAATTGGCAGAAAAAAATGTATGAAGTATTTGCGTGGAGGTGTGCTAGATTGACCAGAGAAGTTCATTGGATTGGCACATAAGTAAGAAATCTGCCCACATTTGATGGTTTAAATCATTTAGAAACATTCTTATCAGATTTTGAAGTAATTGTACCAGTACAATAGATATTGTTGGCACTAGATGATTCTTTGAAATAAACTCCAGCAAGATGGTGGGGGACACATAAAAAGAACATCGCGGACTAGATGTAATGTCTCACTTTGATGGAAGTGCGCTTTTTAGAACAAGTAGAAGGATGCAAAGTTTGATACACAAGTCAAAGTTGTCCAAAGGACCATGTGTGAGGTTGTGAGGAGGCCTGGAGTAGCATTGCTCAAGAACAGTGGGTTCATAAGTTCATCAACACTTTGGACACAATTCCTATCAATTGGTATCTTCAAGCAGAACTGCGCCTCACCACTTAGAATTGGTACCGTATGACTTAGAACTTTGTAGCTACATTTTCATTTGAAATCCAATACCCTTCAGTAGATCAAGCTCTACAAGTTTTAATACAGAAAGTCTTTGAGGAGGCACCTAGCCTCCCTGTTGATCAAGAAGAGAATGAATGGACTGAACCTCTTCAGAAATTGCAAGGATGTTACAATATCAATGTTGATAAAGGTGATGATCCTAGGATCGTGAACATGACACAAACAAAAGGACAAAGAGATGTAGAAGGACCAGGAGTCGAACTACCTTTCATAGGACAAACGATCAAAATCAAGAAAGTTAATATTGGAACAGAGCAAGCACCTAAGCTTGCTAATGTTGGAGATTACTAGGATGATGCCACCATTGATAAGATCACATAACTACTACATGAATATCAATACTTGTTCCCAACCAAGTTCACTAATGTGAAGGGCATAAAAGGGCCCATGGGAGAGATGAAGGTCCCTTTGAAGCTAGATGCTAGGCCAGTTAAGAAGAGACCCTACAGATTGAATCCCAAATATAAGAAGAAAGTGAATATTGAACTAGACAGGATGTTGGAAGTAGGACTCATAGAACCTGTGGAAGATTCAGAATGGATTAGCCCTATGGAATTCTAAGATAATAAGACAGGAGAGATCGGGATCTGTGTAGATCTAAAAATGATGAATGATTCCTGCTTGCATGACCGATTCACTACACCGTTTATAGACGAAGTGTTAGATAATGTAGAAGGTCAGGAAGTTTACTCCTTCACAGATGGATTTTCAGGCTATCACCAGATCAGGATTGCCAAGAAATATTGCCACAAGAACATATTTGCAACGGGATGGGGATCCTACCAGTACATAGTAATTCATTTTGGATTGAAGAATGAACCATCCATATTTTCTAGGGTGGTAGTTGAAGCATTCAAGGAGTTTTTACACAAATTTTTGGAAGCATATTTTGATGATTGGACTGTTTTTAGCTTATTACAAAACCATATTGAATGGTTAAGACTAATGTTGTATAAGTGGAGACAATGTCATATTTCCCTGAACCTGAAGAAGTGCATATTCTTTTCACCCTTTGGAGTTCTTCTAGGGAATATTGTGTGTAAGCAGGGGTTGTTGGTAGATTCGTCGAAGATTTCCATTATTGTTGATCTATTATGTACTCTGCTGGGACATATTGAATACTACAGGAAGTTCATTTAGGGATATGCATAGATTAAAACACCTATGGAGACGTTATTAAAGAAATATTGTTAGTTTAAATAGACAGAAGAATGTCAGCAGAGCTTCGACACACTGAAATAGAAAATGGTTACTGCGCCTATTCTGGTTTCCCCTTATTGGAGCAAGGAATTTCACGTGCATGTTGATGCTTCATATATTGCACCAGGAGCAGTGTTATCACAACTAGGAGAAGGATATATTGACCATTTGTTATCCTTTTCTAGCAGGAATCTATATATAGCTGGGATAAACTACACTACCACTGAGAGAGAAGGTTTAGCCATGGTGTACGCGCTGCAGAAGCTTCTACACTAGTTTTTGGGAGGACATTTTAAGATGTTCACTAATCACTCTAATTTGAAATACATAGTCAAAAATCCATTGTTGGGGGGAAGGATATGCAGATGCTTATTGCTATTCCAGGAATACGATTTTGAAATGGAGAATGAACAAGGTACCTGACCACTTGTCTAGGTTGGAGCATGGAGAGGAACATACTAGTTTGGAGGATACACTACCAAGTGCACAGTTCCTGGCTATCATAAGGGTTGATGATCACTTCACAGAGATATTATAGTTCCTATAAACATGAATGGCACCTCGCGAATATACAATCATTCAGAAAAAACAACTGGTAGTTTGCGCTGAAGATTTTTCACTTATAGATGGACAATTATATAAGATGAGACCTGATGAGATCCTAAGGAGATGTGTTATGGAGGTAGAGAGACCACTGATTCTAGAATAATAACATGAAGGCATCACAGGAGGACACTACGCAGGAAAAGAAACAATGCAGAAGGTTCTTAGAGATGGCCTCTGGTGGCCTACTTTACATAAGGATGCTAAAGAATAATACAGATCCTGCAATGTATGCCAAAGAGTTGGGAAACCTTCTCGAAGAGATGATATGCCTTTAGAACCACAACTAACTTTATAGGAATTTGAGAAATGGGCCATTGAATTTGTGGGTCCTATCAACCCACCATGAAAGCGTACAGGATCTAGATACATCATCACTGTGACAAAGTATTTGACTAGATGGGTAGAAGCAAGAGTAGTGAAGGACTGTAGTGCAACTACTACTGCACAATTTATATTTCATGATATCATAACCAGGTTTGGATGCTCGAAGACCCTGATGAGCGATCAAGGTACACACTTTATTAATAAGACCATTGAAGATTTGACTCAAAAATTTGAAGTCCACCATTAGAAGAGTACTCCCTACCATTCACAAGAGAATGGGATGATCAAAGATTTCAACAAGATCTTGGAGACAACGTTGACGAAAATTTGTAGTGTCAATAGGGACGACTGGGATTTGAGAGTATCAACAATGTTATGGTCCTATAGAACTACTTGCAAGAATTTGACAATGCAAACTCCCTTTAAGTTGGTGTATGGTCTAGAAGCAGTTGTCCCTATGGAATATTTGGTTCTTAGTCTCAAAAGTACATCATTCATAGGTATGGATGCCACTGGCGCTATTCAAGAGAGGCTTGCATAGTTGGTAGAACTAGAAGAAGACAGATTTATTGTAGGATTCCATCAGAAGGTACAGAAGGAACAAGAAAAGGACTACCATGACAGACATATCAAGAGGAAAGCCTTTAAGCAAGGAGATCTGGTATTGGTATAAGAAAAAAAGTTCATGAAGCATCCAGAGAAGTTCAGAACATATTGGCTTGGGCCATTTGAGGTCTCATATGTTACAGAAGGAGGAGTTGCACAATTGAAGACACTGAATTGAGAGTGGAAGGAAGGTTTAGTTAATGGGAGCCGATTTAAATTATATTATGACAACCAGTTTCCTTACAGATCTTAGTAAGAGCATGAGAAGAAGGGCCTACGTACCAGGTGCATTTGAAACTGGGTACAAGACACAAAAAAGACAATCTTCACAGGGAAGACAGGGACAGAGCAAAAATCACAGGCTGCCTCACGCAATCTGAAGACGAAGAAAAACATAAGGTTCATAACTGAAGTGCCTCAGAACGAGTCACATGTGAGTTTTGTGGGCCTATTGTCCCTTGGTTATGTAAGGTTGTGAATATTAAGGAAAGAAGCACGATGTATGAACTACATGGAAAGAACATTGACTGAGATTGGGTCAAAGTGGCTAAAAGAGTAGAAAAGACGGAGCGAAGTAAGAGAAAGAAAGCCATTGGACTGGGAGATTGAGGAAGATAGATCAATAAGGAAGATGGATCATGCACAACTCAGCAAGAGGAAAAATCCACCAATGGATGATTTGGAGCACCTTGCAGGAAAATGGGAAAGACATGCCGACAAAGCCCTAAAAATGCGGGTCAAGTTGACCTAGGGTTTTAGACACCTAGGGTTTTGGTATTTAGTGTTTGGACACCTAGGTTTCGGCCTAAGGTTGTCTGAGAGTCATTGTAATGTATAAATAAAGGTCAAGAGGACCTGGGATGGGTTCGATTATGTTATGATGGGTGATTGTTGTTATTGTTGAGAGAAAAGTATTGTGTTGGGTGCGAAGATCAACCCTGTAGCTGGGTGCATAGGGAGGTGAGAGAAAGAGAGAGAGAGAAGGAGAGATATATGTAAGCTAAGAGCATAGATAGAACTGTATGTTTTCCTATAATATCATTAAACAAAGTTCTGTGGGCGTATCCCTAGAGAGAGGGTGAACCACGTATATCTTGTTGTTTTGTGTGATTGATGTTGTGTTCTTCTGCTTTCTGTTATATTGTTTCTATATCATTGTGTTAGATCTGAGATATAGTTCATGCAGTAGGATTAAGGACGATAAATAATAACCAAGTTGTTGTGTGTGGTTACCTTGAACCGACCTTAAATTTCCTCTGGTTGTAGACACCTGTGTCCTACAACCCCCTATTGCTACTTTGGGTGAGACTACATCTACTTCGTAGGTGTTTCCGAAAGGGCCAGTAGTTAGGGCTTGTTGGTGCACTATTAGAGCTTAACCCTGGGTCTACCCCTGTGGCAATAGGTCCCTTTTCTAACTGTCTTCCTTGATTGTTGCATTGTTCCCCAAAATTTCTTGCACCAACAATTTTTCCCTAAAGGAAGGCATAGAAGATTGGAAAGGATTTGGAGAGAATATGTATAAGGCAAGTTTGAAGAAATGAACTAAGGAATAGTTGCTAAGATGGAAGAAAAGTAGACAAGAGTGGGATGCTTTCATAGGTTTTGGGAAGTATGGAAATGTAGTTTTGTTGGAGGCATGCGTGAGGTAGAACCAAAATCTATGTTATCTTGATGAATGTAAGAAGAAATGAAGGGACAACAAGTCTACAATTTGGGCACATATGAGGTGTACCACGAGAGGTTGTGGAGACAGTTGTGATAGAGAGTTTTGGTGTGATGAATATTTTTATGAGTTTCTTGGTGAGGTGAGGTGAGTCATGTGACTCTACCAAATTTGTAAACCGATCTAATAGTGCTCATATTGTAATTGTTTCACAATAAAAAAGACCTAGCCGAGTGTTAGGCACGGTTTGTGTCACCCACACTATTTTTTTGTTTGTCTTCATTTGTTCCGCAATTTTTCTCTTGGATTCTCATGTGCATAGATGTTTTCTTGAATAAGACTAAGTGTTAAACTATGTGTTAACAATTGTCCAAGTATAAAAGAGTTGCATTAGAGTAAGAGTGTGACTCATTGGTAGCCTAGAATGGAGTATGCATGTTCTTTAGGAGAAGATGCGTAGTATGGATGAAGTATTCTTGGTGTTCCAAGAAACCAAGTAAGGAACATCATAGTGCCACATGCCCTCAGGAGGTGAATGATTGTAAGATTTGAAAAAGTGTCGTGTAGGGTCGTGACAGTTGGTATCAGAGCTGATTCATTACAGATTTTGAAGAAGGGTCAGTGAGATCTTCACCACTATTTCGACAATAAGTGGTGTTAGAGGAAACTTGAGAATGGTTTGGTAAATATTTTGATTCTCTTCACCACTACTGTAGTAAGAATAGTGGTGGGGGTGGGGTGCAATTTTGAGAAATGATTTGGGAACAGGTTAGTAAGGGTTCGATGGACTGACCCATGTAGAGGAAACCTAAGTGCAAACTTGGTGTTTGTGAAGAAAGTGAATGATGATTTTTGGATGAAGTCGTGACTTGTAAGAAAACATGAGCACACCCCTTGAGTTGGCCAAGCACATAGTTTCATGGGTGAGTTGAGCACTTGGTCAAGGCATACGAATGTAGTACTGTCGTAGAACTGGTCAGAAGCCTGAATGCAAAGGAAATTTTGTGCATACCTTGGTGAACGATTCGACAAGATGGGTTGTTCCATCACAAGTGGCTTGAGCACAATCCTATGTACATACTCATACCAAGGGAGAAGTTTGTGAGGGTGAATCAAGTACTTGGATGTGTAGATGACTATAAGACTCATTGTTGACTTGGGACAATGTGAAAAAGTTGCATGAAACTATTGAGAATATGAAGTGATGAACGCCAAGCATAAAAATGGATGGTGCAAGTGATGAAACTTGAAAGGTCAAGAGAGATAATGTAACTCAACGATTCGAGAAACTCTAAGAGGATTTGGAGAATATGGAAGAATTCGATGCATGGATAGAGTCTGAGATCAATATACTTAGGGAATTGACAAGGGGACTGAAACTTTGTCACTATCTACATTGGGAGAACTATGGGAGGAGAGGATCCAACATGAAGGAAGTGCAACAACAAAGTATCGACCCAAACCACTCATAAGGAATGGTAGGCTAATTGAATGTTACCTCTATTCACAAAATCATTTTATGAGGAACTATCCAATTCAAGGGAAGATGGATTAGTTGGTTGAGGAGGAGGCTCAACTCACACCAACATTGGAGGAGTCAGAATACTTGGCAGAGATGGTTCAGGTGCATAAATCAACAGAAGAGATGAACGAAGTCATGGAAACATTGGTGGAACACATACAAGAGTTCAAGACAAGAGGTCAAGGAAAATTTTCACAAAGTTAAGTAGTTGAAGGGCTCTACTTTGTGGCCACCATAGTAATTATACTGAAGATAGAAGATTCAGTTGACACTGGGGAAACCCACAATTTTGTGAGTAAACGAGCCACAAATTATCTTCATCAAAAACATGAGTGTTGCATTGGAACATGTAAAGTGTTAAATTCAACAACGATTCTAGTGATAGGGATTGTTCGTTCGACATCATTGAGAGTGGGTAAGTGGTTTGGAAATATGGATCTATTGGTAGCTCCCTTGGAATATCATGCAATGATCTTGGGCTTGGACTTCCTCAAACTTTCCAAAGTGGCTCCACTCATTCATGAAAGTTTCTTAGTATTCTTGGACGAGGCCAAAACAACAAGCACACCCCTAATGACAAAAAGGAAGCTCAAGAGGATGCCTAGTATTTCTATGATCAGGTTGGTATAAGGATTCAGTGTGAGCACCGACAAGCCTTGCAATGTGAAAAAATAGTGATAATTCATCCACACTGCAACATATCTAAGTCGTATGGGGAATTAAGAACAACAACTAATGGTGACAAAGACTTCGGTGAAGACAACCATGGGGAAGGTTGGTTATTTTAGGAACCCGCAGAACCATGAACATGAGTGTAAGATATAGTTGTACTCTTCACTTTCCATGGAGCAGAGGGAACATCAACAAGTGAAAATTCATCAACAATATGTTATGGAAATTGTGGAGGATCAGACAACAAAGTTACCCACTGCTAGAAACTCGAAGTGTTGAGCTCAAATAGTGCATTGAGGCACTTAGTCAACCAGATTTGGAGAACATTGTGGAAGAGGTAGGAGTGCAACACCAAAATACAACAATGATTGTGAACTTTTGTAGGAAGGCCAAGGGGATATACAACTTCCAACTTGTTACAGAATGATTTGAGGAGTTGGGATGCACACTGAAATAATTTTTTTTGGTCATGCGATACTTCCGCATAAAGCACAAGTTAGACATGATCTGTGTTAATAGGATTGGTGCAGGCTATTGGGTACACTCTACCTTCAAAAAAAATAAGACAAAAACATGCTTCCAAGAGAAAACAACACGAATGGTGATGCCTAGTGGAGGTGTCATAGAAAGACTCAAGCAGGGAAGTTTCAAAATGATGACTAAGTTGTGGAGGTGACTTACCGAATTCCTGAAAGGGGTTATACCTTGTCCAAAATAAAAGGATTTCAACTAAGTGAAATGAACATCTTGAGACTATAGTGGGAGACTCAACAAGACCAAGAAGATTTGGATAGGATGAATATGAGGCAGAAAGAAAATGGTTTGTCGGATGTGGAGCGTCCGTTCTTGATGCAGGAGCATCTCCCGAGATAAGTGAGCCAACACAGAAGATGAAGGATAGCTGGGCACACGCCAGCACCAATTTTTTAAAATTTTTCCCTTGAAGTTGATGCACTAAACATAAATGAGATCATTTAATTATGGTGCCTTGGTAAAATGTATTCAGACCTTGAGCGCCCTGCTCTCGTCTGAGATAGACAAAAGCATTTATAGTAGTAGTTGTAAGTAGGTAGAATTGAATATTAGATTAGACAGTCTTAGGAGAAAGAGGGAGAATGAAAACAGACACCCTCATTGTGCATTGTAAGATAGTTCAGGAAGAGTTAGAAGAATCCAGAGCGTAGGAGAGAAACAGAGAACTGTAGAAGAACACCCATGTACAGATCTTGAATTAATAGAAGAAGTTGATTCAGATTTATGGTTGTTATGTTATTCTCTGTGTATGTGTGTTGAATGCTATGTTCATGAGTATTTACTTCTTGTTAAGCATTTTCTATTATGTTGTGTGTATGATTTCATGTGTTGAGATCGAAGTCTGGAAGGAAGAGTGAATGAGTCTCAATTGTTTCTCTAATTGAGCCAGAGAATTCCTGCGAGGAATGTAGTCGAATTTTTCCACAAGGAGTGCGTTGACAGAAGGGTTCAAATAGAGTTAGATTTTGTTCTCATTCGTCTCGAAGGTGCAGTTAGGCACAGTGTCGTGCAAGGAGTGCGTAGGCCAAGCTAAGCCTCAGAGTTCCGATTCTGAGTAGAGTATTCGAAGGTTGCTATTGCAGGGGTGCACAGAGTCAAAAGACTTCAACACTAAGACGTCGTTAAAGATTTGCCGCAAGGAGTGCGTGCAAGGAGTTTCTTAGAGGAATTGAAGGTCATGAGAAAGCTCAGGAGGGATAGACCTTTGAATTCACTGAAGGCTAAGTGCAGGGAAGTTGCCGTGGAAAGTCGGGGAGAAGCGTCACAGATTGGCGAAGCGGGCGAATGAGTCTCGTGGAGAGGCAATTATTCATTTCGTAGAATCCTCAAAGGGAGAATGGACGAACGAAATCTTTGGAGGAGATTTCACGAAGTTCTGAGAGCCGTTAGATATTCTAGAGGTGCGAAGTAGTTACAGCACAAGTGTGGGGAGGTTCTAAGCTCAGGAGGGGCAGTACCATTGATCCAAGCCGGTCAGGGCCGTTGGATCATTCTCTAGATCGCCTATCAAGATCTCGTGAGAAAAGTGTCCAAGGCTTGGTAACGGGAATCGTGATATTACAATACGCAATATCCCGACGACCACGAGAACAGTGTGGGGCCACAAGAGTCGGAAAGTGGACAGGTGGCACATCGCATGTCGGGATCTCGTGGGTGGAAGGGCTGAGGATTTGGTGTTAAAAGTCACGAAGTGCGAGGACACGAAGCGGTGAAGTGGCGAGAGGACTAGGAGCCATCCATATGAAGAGGACAGGTGGCAGAGATCGAGATATCTCACGAACTCAGGAGTTCGCAGGGTGAGAGCCAAGCATTGGGTACTCCAAGTCACAAAGATGTGAGGAGTGAGAATGAGAATAGCCGTTGGATCTAGATCGTAGGAGAACCTTCGGATCTGTGCGTGGGATCGTGTATCGGGGTCTCGCGAGAAAAGACTTGAGGATTTGGCCACGAGGATCACGATATTGCGATAAGCGATATTCTGACCGTTGGAGGACAGTGTGGGCCATAGAGAAGTCGGCGAGTGGAGGACAGATGGCATAAGTCATCGAGATCTCACCGCGAGAAGTCCCCAAATATCATCATTAGGATTCGTGATGTCGCGAAGTTTGAAGTCCCGCGAAATAAGGGACCATTGAAAAGTCAACTCACGTGTGCATCGGCATTTCGGTGCATCGGGTATCGGGAGTTGGGAAAACCAAGTGCTTGATATAGCGAGTCACGAAGTTGCGATAGGGTAAGTCGCAATAGGAGAAGGGCGAGGTCAGCATTTATTCATATCGGCGCTCGGGGACTCGTAAGATTCACACCCGACCACTGACCTTTGGACTCGCGAAGTCGCGAGTTCTGATTCTCCGATAAGCCAAGAAGGAGGGAAGTCGTGCGAAAGAATCTATGGGT
>JZKD02S0640216.1:182089-194134 GCA_000966675.3 Picea glauca
AAATCTGGCAAAAGTTTCAGGGTTGGATTCTTTTGGGATAAGGGCCAGATAGGTGGAGTTAGTTCCTCCTCCTACTTTGGCTTTTGTCATGAAGCCTTTCACCATTTTTAACAGGCCCACTTTGATGATGTCCCAGCAGGTTCTGTAGAAGCGAATTGGGAAGCCATCAGGCCCAGGGGCCTTGTCCGGTTCCATGGACCAAATAAATTTTAAGATTTCTTCTTCAGTGATGGGCTTAGTGAGAATGGCATTGTCTTCAGGGCTGATCAGGAGAGGGATGTTAGCGAGGAGATCTGCAGTATCTTCCTCATTGGGTTGAGAATCTGCTGTGTAAAGATGTTTGTAATGCGCTTCAGCTGCCTCTTTTATCTAGCTGTATCCTTTGCAAATCTGCCCCTCTGCTGTTGTAATTTCAGAGATGTGGTTTCTTGAAAGTCTTGCTCTATATTGGCGATGGAAAAAGGAGGTGTTGCGATCACCTGCCTTCAACCACAAACTTCGAGACTTGATTCTCCAATACTCTTCCTCTTTTCGAAAAGATCGAAAGGAAGAACATTGAGTTTTTACTTCTTCATTGAGCAGCGTTGGAGTGATCTCTCTGGTTTCCATTTCTACTTGCAATGCCTCTAAAGACTGAACAGTTTCTTTCCTTTGACTGGTTGGGTTTGAAATTGGTTTATTTATCCATCTCTTAAGTGCTTGCTTTGTAGCTTTGAGCTTTTGTTCCGAAAGGTGGTGAGCTTGGCTTAGAACGGTTAATTAGGCAGCGAGAAACGCCCATGTTCGGGTTTGAACCCGAGACCTGACCGTCATTACATGACCGACCTTACCACTACGCCGCACCCACGACCTTAAAAATTCTAAGATTTTGAATGGTTTAATTTATTATCATTTAAATTTAAATTTGATTATAAAATTTTAATTGAAATTAAGATTTTAAATTGATATAATTTTTGTTTTTAATTTAAAAATAAATTTAAAACCCTTAAACATCTATATTACAATTTAATTTTACAATTATAATGATTGATATTTATAATGTTATTAATGATAATTTTAATTGATTTGAAAAAGGAAAATGATAATTTCCTTTTGCATAAAACCAATTCTTAAAACATTTAAACAATAGTGTATTTCATAAATAATTTTTTTTTAAATATAATATCAATCAAACCTCTTTCTCTATATATAGTTGTGCCATATATTTGTTAAATTTGATATTCCTTATTTTAATACTAATATTATTAATTCTTTCTAAAATAGGGAGATTTTTAAACATATAAATAAGGTCATTAATTATTGATCATTTTAAGTTAATATTTTTTTATAGTTTATTTCAATAATGAAATATATCAAGCTTTAAATTCAATACATTATAATTATAAGTTAAGAGTGAGTCTTTCCCTCATTGAGATCATGACTATGATTAGGTATTAAACTGTGTAGGTTTTCATAGTTCCTATAACGATGCTATTTAGATTTTTGTAATTTTAACTATGTAAGGAGTTTGAAATGTCCAACAATTCTAGTGGACACTTCACCCATCATCAAAGACTTTTGAAGAAAGTATGATGGGTGAAGTGTCCACTCGAAACTTTAGAGGTTTCAAACTCCTTAAACAATTAAAAATCTAGAAATCAAAATAACATCATTATGACTAGGTTATAATGTACAACATCAAGATAAACAACATGCAAGACAAGAGGCTTCCTAAGATTGACTAAAAAAAGTAAGGTTGACATAGATATGTCAAGTTTGTGCTAAATTTATAGACTATGGATAATACTAAAAATATTATTACATTTAAATTTAAGAAGAAATTATGATTCAATGAAGAATTAGATGATAAGAGAAAATTAAGATACTATAAGAAGTTGATTAACCTTAATGTAAAATATTAAAAACATCTCTTTGTTTTAGTTAACAAAAAGAAGAAAATTAAAATTTAAAAAAAATGATTAACCTTAATGTAAAATATTAAAAATATTTCTTTGTTTTAGTTAACAAAAAGAAGAAAATTAAAATTTTTAAAATAAGAACGAACTTTCATGAGAGCTTCATATCTTATGAGCTCCATGGTGATATAGGGAGTTGGAACATTCTTAAAACTCCTTATAATGAAAGAATGTCATATTTATGACACTTAAAGAGAACATTCCTAAAACTCCTTAAAATTAAAGAATGTCATCTTTATGACACTAAAAGGATGGAAGATGAAAAACATTTTTTCTTAAAATAGTATCAATTCAAATACACCTATATTAAATTTCAATTTCAAAATACACAAATTTTTATAATAGAAACATTCCTAATCTTTTAACCCATAAAAAAAAAAAAAAAATATAAAACTTTAAAAATTTTACCTTTTAAACTTTGAAAATACATATATAAATTTTTTAAACAAACTGTAATTTATTGTTTTTATTTCTATCTGTTACTAACAATCATTAACAACGAAAAAGTCAATTATAAAATATCTAATAATTGTCTTACTATAATATGAATGAAAGGACATTTCCATTCGTTATGTTATGAAGTATCTTCCAAAAATCTTAATTTATTAATTTATCAAAATCAAATAAAAAAAGTTGTTTTATTGTTCAATTTATTAACTTATTGTTAAACGTTTAAAACTATATTTTCTAAATACAGTATTAAAAAATCATGTTTCAGTCCACAATCATTTTATAACATCCGGTTTTCTATTTCTATTAACAACATCCAATTTTTTCACTCTCCTCTAGCTGACTCGGTACCGTCTCTTCAGGCTAACTTCCAAAATATATAAATTGTAAATAATTGACATTTTCGCAACAATATTAATATTAAACCAAGTTGGCGTTACCAAAACGTAATAGTTCTACCTTGATTTTGGAGAGAGATTTATATATGTTTATGTTTAAACACGGAGTATAGTTGTAAGTATGTGTTTAGATTTTGTTATTGATATTTGTCTATTCTATTGGATAATAATGATATTTAATAATAGAGGAAGCTATGTATTATTGAATGTGAGGACATACGAAATTAAATATTCTATTGGATAATAATGATATTTAATAATAGAGGAAGCTATGTATTATTGAATGTGAGGACATACGAAATTAAATATGCCTTACATAATGAGATAATGATGATGAACATTTATTAAAACAATTAATTTTTAATAAGTAATAATTTTTTTTTATATTGGTTTCATTTAAATATACTTTACATAATGAGATAATGATGATTAACATTTATTAAAATAATTATTTTTTAATAAGTAATATTTTTTTTATTAGTTCTTAGATATTNATAAGTAATATTTTTTTTTATTAGTTCTTAGATATTTTTGTTTAAATTTATGTAAACTGTTTAATAATTTTTATTTTTTAGTTTTAATATTAATAATAATATAAATATGTAGTAGAAGTTTCATTCTTCTTAGATATTTTTGCTTAAATTTCATGCAAAATGTTTAATAATTATTATTTTCTAGTTTTAATATTAATAATAATATAGATATGTAGTAGAAGGTACATGAGATTATTTGCGATCTCAGAGGTAATTTTATTGTTTATTTTTTTTAGGGCTTAGGAAAAGTCACCAATAATGTTGTAAAGGCTTATGCCCTTTGGGAATGTGTTAATCTAGCAAGAGAAAAGAAGATTTTGAAGATAACCATTCTCGATAATTCCATGCTTGTGACAAGAACTCTCATAAAAAGGCATGCTTTTGGTAAGAATTTGATTATTGGCATAATCTCATATATTTTAGCCCTCTTCAATGAATTTGAAGTCCATAGATTGATCCACATCAAGAGGGAACGTAACTCAATAGCTAATCGTTAGGCCAAGGTGGGTTCAGGCCTAAATGAAAGAACTAATAGTTAATGGATATAAAGGGTCTCAACACATTCCTTAACATTATGGATGCTATATTTATTGGATGGGATAGGTGACAAGATGATGGCGTAAAGACTCATGTGAACAGGGGTTAGATCATGCACTTGTTCGAACTCGAATTTGGTGGAAACATTCAATTATGTTTGTGAAAAAATAAGTTTCCTTGGGGGATGGCTCTTGTAGGGGATTTTAATGAATTTAGTGGTGGTGAAGTCGACAGGTTTGTGGTGAGTTTTTGCTCGGTGCTTGGAGCTTAACGGTGCAGGGGTTCACGATTCCTAGGAATTCCTCGTTCAATGTTAGCATCATTTCGAATTTGACCACGTTCCCCCTGGTGTCCAAGTTTATATATTGTGGACTTGGCCTTATCTATTTCAATTGACATGGCGCTTTCCTTATTAAATTCAAATTTGGAGGATTTATCTTTTCTTCTAGTTCTGTGGGATTTGATAGTGGACCTATGTATGGGGTGTGGTATGGTTTTTTTGGTAGCTCTCCCCCTACCTCTATTGATAATTCAAGAAGAAGACTTATTATTTATTTGTAGCTTGGAAACCCTTCTCTCCCTCTTACCCCTTTTTCGACCAGCCTTGGTGGTGTAATTAGTAACATTTTGTGGTTTGGTTATTTTGGGGGATTTTTTAATATAAATACGAAACATGTATGGAATGATTCTAAATACTTCATGTGTCGACATGGAGAACAAATTGCAACCAACAACACTATTCTCTATTAGGTAGTGGCCAACCTCAAGAACTTGGAACATATAGTAACAAATTTCAATTAGGACATGGACAATCTAGAAACAGAGTGCCAGTACTTGAGGTCACTGGTTTTTCCCCAACATACACAGTTAATTTTCGTTAATCAAGCTACAACAGTCTCTTACCAAGGGAATTCAAAGGATGAACTAAATGGTCATGACATAGTGTCGATGGAAGTTGAAGGAAATTCACCAGTATGTGATGAAGTGTAGGAGATACCGAACAACAAGTCAGTTCATAGTTGATGTTCCTTAAAGTTGTCTTTTGCTAGGGAAACATGCAAAATAATTTTGCAGTAAAATTGCTTGGAAATTTTTTAGGATGTTTTATATGTTTTATAACCTATCAGTAGTAGGTGAATCTTAAGGCTATGAACCTAAATTTAGTAAAATATCTCTTCTTTTGTTGGTTTCCTTGACATAGCCCCTTATATAATACTAAACTTCAGTTACAGTTAAAAAATATAAATATGTATATGATTGAATTGGAATTTATCATGTAAAACGTTTAATTTCTGTTGGATTACTAAGAGGGGGGGGTGAATCAGTAATAGAGAAATTTAATCCCTTTTAAGCATAAAATGCAAGTGTTATATTAATGTAGAATTATCATCCAATAGTTGTAGAGTAAATAAACAATGAACAAATGAGAAATCATACACATGCACAGTACAACAGTCTTTTTATGTGGAAATCCAAAGCAGGACAAAACCATGAAATGTTTTTTCTTATATGTATTTAAGAATTACATTCATTAGAAGAGCCAATTTCCTTTGTTTTCTAGCTGCAACTGGAAGGATGCTCCAACCCCCTAGTTTCTTAGTCTACAACCTGAAGGAATCTCCAACTCCCCAATTCTCTAGATACAACTAGAAGGAGGATACAACCCCCTATGCTCTCTAGCTACAACCACCTGTCCTTGCCCCATCCAACCTCCTTGACGTAGAAGTAGAATGATGGAACCACTGCCACACTATCAATGTGAGATATACCACTGTAACAACCTATACCACTGACTTGTAGCCAACCAACCTGTAACAACCTGTACCAATAACCTGTGCCAACATATACCATACATCAACCTGTACCTCAACATGTACCATAAACAAATGCATCAACCATGCACCAAACTTGTACAAGTAACCTGTCACAATAACTTGTCCAAACAACCTATCACAACAACCTGTCTCATCAATCTGATCAACCAAATCAAATCTACTCACCAAGATCAATCACCAAGACAACTCTCAAACATATGCGCAATATCACTAAGATGTGCATCAACCAAGCATAACACAAAAACTCATAATCATCACCAAGATCAATATGTGCTTCTAATAATATACCAAGACAAGTATGCTACATCATCCATAAACCACATGTCAACAATACTACTAATAGGTGTCTCCAACCATGTACCAAGTATGTACCAATCATGCATCAACTACTTATCAACTATGACTCATCAAGATGTACTGTAATATCCCTAGGCCGAACCCAATTGTAATGTAAATGAAAATGTACTTAAGTTGATGAGCTATTTGATATCATTTTTTGTATACACCTTTCATGGCATAGTGCGTGCATTTACTGCGTAGTAAAATGGGGAAGTGTGCACATTCCAGGATACTGCACACAACAACTTAAGTGAACATGATTTTGAGGCCAGGGAGCATTTGTGTATATGTTGTGTTTTATAGGTTGGTGAGCTAGTTTTGTGATTATTAGGCCGAAAAGCCTAGATGTTAAAGGCCAGTGCACCTACTTTTGTATATGTCTCAACATTAATATAAAATACATCACTTCACGCAGACCGACCACGATAAAAGAGTATGGGGGACTAAACTCCACTAGTTAGGGAAAGGGTGGGGGCTAAAAGTTAAGGGAAAAGGTCTAAGCCAGGGAGCTTAAGCCAAAAAGGAATATTTGATTAATATTTCTTAAAGTATAAAGTATGGATAAATATTTTATCCTAAGTTCTAAAGATGGGAAAAAGTGGTCCAAAGTAGCTCCCAACATGACAAGTGTCAAGTTGGGGACATGCATACATATTGTTGGGACTTAGTTCATTTTCCATCATTCTGGGGAGGATTCCCCCATCATTCAATCATCCAGTCAATCATCCATGAGAATTCACACACTCATTGAGCTATCTTTCGTACCTTCATGTCATTGTACCTGAACCTGTATCCATAGCCATACTTGTTTGTGTAGTTGGTTAGCTTGGGAGTTGGAATGAAGAAGCGAGTTGTCAGGCCCATGGGATATTGAAGAGGCGGGTTGTCAGGCCCATGAGAAATTCCTCTCTGGGTGAGAGAATTACTGGGAATTGATTTCCTGAAGGTGTTAAATTGCAGCTACAGGGCTCTGAGACTTCCTGTTCAGCTTGTTGTTGAAGCTTGAAAAGGAAGTGGGGCAACCGAAGGACTATTGAGAAAATAAGGGGCACACTTCCTGGGGTGGGACATGAATGTGGGGAATGAGGGATTGTAGGTTGTTAGTTTGAGTGGGCACCTGTGACAGAGTCTTTCCTATTGTCTACGAGCCGTTAGCCTGGTTAGGAATCCCTTTATCCGGGTGGAGTTTAATCCCAGCTTGAGGGTGACCCATTGCTGAGAGTGATGAGAAGTGTGGTCTAAGGCTGGGAGGTTTGTGGAAGGTCTGCATGCAGCTAGTGATATTCTTACCAATATAAGTTTCAAGTGTGTGATAAATTTGCATGCTGCATTATTAGTTACATGTTTATTTTTGTGGGTTTATCCTATGTGTGGTTATAACTGTCTTTATGGTTATGGGTATTGCTTGTATATGTTTCATGTATGTATTTACTGTTATTTTAGTATGAATCCGTGCAATTACAGAATGCATTTGTTTTTTTATTTTTTATATATAAAGTTCCGCAATAGTTTTGTGTGTATATGTTTTAATTGCATGTAGTTTGAAAAATTTATGTGGCATAGCTCATTTGGATGCTGGGGATGTTACAATATGTTCTGATGAGAGAACAAAAGTGTTCTCTAGAGTAGCATGGCCCAACATGTGTGGTCGAGGATTTTACATGTACCAACATCATCAACTATACTCCTCATGTATGTGTCAAATCATCAACTACTTGTCTCAACCATGTACCCAACATGTACCTCAACCATATACCAAACACATATACCAATATAACCATCAAAAATTTCTCTAACAACCAAATACCATAAACCATTACATCAAACCATGTGCCACAACCTCATTGTTATACAACCTCTATCTATAACATACCTCAACCAAGAAACCCTCATCAATTTTGTCATCCAAATCTGATTTTTAACTCTGTAACATACCTCGTGTATATGATCAAATACCTGCAAACCTTCCTTAACTTTAACAACAAGAGACTAGCCTTTTCATCAAACTTTACTATAGTCTCACATGACTAATTTTGGATTAGTCAACAACTCTAACTTGCAATAATCATAACTATGCATATGTAATGAATAAAGATATAAAAATCGTACACAATATTGTTTAGTTATTTTATGCAATTCCTCCATATTTCATTGCTTGGAACCTCTCAGAAAAAGAGTTATAGAAAAAATGACATACTTTGTTGAATTCTAGCTTATTCTAGAGAACGAACTTGTAGAGCGTGAACCACATGGAATATTTATTGTATGGCTCTGAAAATGTTACACAAAATACTAAATACTGTACTCTAGCCAACACATTTTTTTTTACTAATGTTTTATCCGTTATGAATAATTTATGACATTTTTACCTGAAACACCTCTTTTAGACTAGTTTCAAGACTAGCCACAAACCCTGTTTTACACGGAGTATAACTCCAAAAATACAATGACCCATAAGATGAAATGTTTATCAAAGCTACTTAGATATGTTTCCTCAACGACCTCACAATTCATGGTCTAAATCATTCTAGAAAAATATTTATTGCAAAAATGGTGAGATGACCTGTAAATAACATACCTTATAAAGCATCATCAAAAGAATTTATCCTCTCTTGAATTTTGGCCTTCTTTACTTCACCTTCCCTCTGAAATTCATCTTAGATATCCTTTGGGTAGCTCAGTCACTTGTAGATATTCAATATTCTCAAGTGTGTTTAAAAATGAGAGACCCTTGCCTCTTATGTATACTTTCTTGTAGCTTCCTCAAGGCGTTAACTTCTAACCATCTTAACCCACATTCCTTATTTTAGGGATAACCCACTTCTAACCACTTGTCCACTTAGTAATTTCTCCATTAACTTTATTATTTAAATAATTTATTTTGTATCCACTTTGACTTATAGTGCACTCATCACTTCACTTTATTATTTAAATTACCTTCTAACCATCTTAACCCACTTTCCTTATTTTAGGGATAACCCACTTCTAACTACTTGTCCACTTAGTAATTTATCCATTAACTTTATTATTTAAATGATTTATTTTGTATCCACTTTGACTTATAGTACACTCATCACTTCACTTTATTATTTAAACAATTTCTTCTTTGCAGCCACTTTGACTACTTTGACCTTTTGGGGCTTGTATATGACTCATGAGGGTTCTCCAACTTCACATGGCCATAAATCTCTAACCGTGAGGAGTTATGTGATGTTCCACATACCACTAGAAATGGAATGACATGTACTATCCATGTAGAATAGTTTTTCCTACATATATATCAAAACTCATACCATTATCCATCAAACAAACTTGGTTCCATTACCCAAACCTCTGCGCTACCAGAATTTTCTACAATACTTTCTTCAAGGGTTGACATCAATGAAAACCAACCCAATTAATCAACAATATCCCCCTTTTGCATTGATGGAAACAATTTGATGCAATACTGAAGTGATATCACTGATGATCCCCTTATGACCATCGCTCCCCATGGAACCATGCCTCTATTCTCTTTCTCCAAGAATTTACCTTTGTATCTGATAAATCTCTCCCCCTTTGTCATCAATGACAAAGGTATATTTCCATCCAAGGTTGTTCCCCCTCACTGAACTCTTCCTAAAAAATGATTTCCCAACCTGAGATGTCCTCTTTATGGTGCTTCCTCATGTAAATCTAAGACATATATAAGATAAGAATTTGATAGCATTCATTTTGGAGTAAAAATTAGTTTGAGTCTATTGCGAAGATACTCAAATAATTCCCTTGGAAGCGGTTTTGTAAAGATGTCTTCCACTTGTTCTTTTGTGCCCACATATTCAACTCTGATGTTCTTCTCTGCAACCTGCTCCCATAGAAAGTGATACATTATTGAAATGTGCTTCGTCGGTCATCAATGCAACCTGCCCAATATGCATCTTTGTAGGCAATAAGCGATAGATCATTTCATTTTGGATACCATAATCCAAACTCTTATGTTCCTTTGAGATATCTGAAAATCCTCTTCACTGCTAATACATATGATTCCTTTGGTGCTATTTGAAATCATGCCACCTATCCAAGTGCTTGCATTACATCTGTTTTGGATACCGTCATATATAGTAAGCTACCTATCATTGACTTGTATTTCCTCTGGTCTGTAGACTTTGAATCATCATCTTTTATCAACTTGCAATTGGTTTGCATAGGAGTGGTAATTGGTTTGCAATCTTCCATTCTGAACCTCTTTAACATTTCTTTGATATACTTAGTTTGAGAAATAAAAATTCATCGGTTACTTTGATATATATGAAGACCCAGAAAGAAGGATAGTTATCCAAGTAATGACATTTCAAATTCATCCTGCATATCCTTTGCAAATTTATGGCTTAACCTTGATGTAGATGTTGTTGTCTGCACTTCCTTTTCTTCAACCCTTCTTCATATTTTGCTTCTTCTTCGTAAAGTTGCTCCACTGAATCATTTTCTTCTTATTTTAATTCTCATCCACTTGTTTCATCAATTGTTACATTCATGATTTCCACAACTTTGTCCAATCTCAGATTGTAACACTTGTATGCTTTCCTTGTACTTGAGTAACTAAAAACTACTCCTTTGTCCACATGAGATTCAAACTTTCTCATTCTTCCATCTTCTCTTTTGATGTAGCATTTGCTTCCAAATACTCTGAAGTGCTTCACATTTGCTTGTCTTCCTTTCCATAACTTGTAGGGATTTTTTTCATTGTTGTTTCTAAGCATTACTCTGTTTTGAATGTGAATTGTTGTATGCATTACATGTGTCCAGAAATATATGTCAACTTGGAATCCATTAGCATTGTCCGAACCATTTCCTATGTAATTTTCATTCATTATGATAATGTTCCTTTGTCTCTGAACCACTCTTTGAACCAATCTATGAATCCATTCTCGCATACACTATCATATATCTGTCCAAACCTGTTAAGTGTTCTTACGAATCCATCTCTGTCCATATTGTCCAAGACTCTACTGCACAACTGTCGATAATGCTGACCCATTTATCACTATACTATCATGAAGTCTTTACTAGTACAACTAATTGTACTTCAACTAACTGAATGCTCTGGATCTGTCTAATCAAAATTTGCAAGCTTCTCGAAGGATGGTTCTTTGGTCTGTCACAACTACCACATAGACTCCCCCTGTCTAATATTCATATTACATGGGAGTCTCTAAGCCGGATGGCTCGGAAAAATTCCTTCTTTGATGTGTATTCATCATCATCTTCATTGGTAGATTCATCATTTCTTTGAGCTCTGACTTATTTATTTCTGTATGTGGATTCATCTTTAACTACAATGCCTGGAAGTGAAATCTCTTGAACCTATTCCTTATTTACCTATCCTTCTTTTGTTTCAGTTATTTTCCAAACCTTTCTGTATCTGACATATTTCTTTTTCTCTGTAAATTTTTCTTCATCGCATTTTATTACGAATCTTGTGATCTCTGGGACCTGGTCTTTGTTCACCTTCTCTTCATGTTTTCTTATCCATACTTTATTATATTTGATATCAGTGTTCTTTTTCATGGAAGTATCGATCATTCTTCTACAATCACTATCTATGTGTCCATAGTTATGAAATTTGTAACATTCAGTGTTACGTGGGGTCACATAGGCATTTATTTCTTGAAAATTTCTTTTATAATCCTTGCAATATGCAACCTTATGTCCAAAATTAGTATAATAAAAAAAATGACCATAAAGGAAATTTGCATACCTGGGAGTGAGTGATCTTCTTTTTGGTGTAGTCCTTCTGAATTTCTTCCTTGACTGATGATGATCATGATTGAAACTTCTTTGTGGCTTGAAAATGGATGGTATTCTTGAAGATGTATCTTCAATAGTTTTCTTAGATTCTGGTTGACCACGATTCCTTCCTTTGAGTACTTCTGCATAACTCTATCTATTTTCTTCATTATTCTTTTCTAGCAACCTAGAGTTCTTCTCTTCATTCTCTATAACTGATGTGGATGTTTCT